>CAJNOL010000506.1:33889-110862 GCA_905250125.1 Rotaria sordida
GACGAGGACTGCAAAACTAGCATAGTGAAATCTTGTCAGTAGAAAGTCGATATAAGGTGGGTGGCCTTGCGTAGAAACACCCGTACGCGTACTACGTGCATTTAGGTACTAACAGACCTCTTAAAGGAGGCAGCTAATTTTGATTATGGTAAATCGAATGTTTATATTATTTTCATTGGTTTTGAATATTTTTTTAATAGATAAGTTTTTTGCAGCGTGCAATGAGGTTTTCAACTTTAAGGACCTGGTTTTGGAAAAGCATATTTTATTTAAACCTCATATTTTCCTTGCACAAAGCTCTAAGAAAACAGTTTATTCAAATCAATCATAAATGAATTTCAAATTACAAAAGTACTTTAAACCACTGAATTGGTTCCAGCTTGCTAAGAGTTATCTTATAGTTCGGAAAACTACAAATCAAAGTAGTTCACGTAAACGTATGAAAAACATTCAATTGCTACGAAACTTCTTATATTGAAATATAGATGATAATCAGTTCTTTAAAATGTTAAATATTAAGTGTAAAAGTACAATTTAAAAACCAAAGTAGATAAAAATTTAAGAAAACGAATTTAAACGCTCAAAAGAGAACCTGAATTGGCTTCCATTAATTTTGATTGAAAAAAAAGACAAGAAATACTTAAAAAAATTACCGTTTCAACGGTGCAAAAACGACGGAAAATTCGAGTTTTTAGTGTTAACACTCATTATTTAAAATATCGGCAACAAAAAGGAGTGTAAATGCTAAAAACTCGAATTTCTCGCCCTTCTTATGGTGTCGAAATGGGACTTTTTCAGTATTCTGTGCGTTTTGTGCGATTTTTTAACCAGCGTTAATGTCAGTCAATCGAAGTTCGCATTTGAGGGTTATACGCGTTTTTCCAAACCTCTGTCTGTTTAGGATGCATCAAGATTATTAAGCACTTTTCTTTATTATAGATAATTTGGACTGATTTGAAGTGTTTTTTTAAAGTATCAGATATTTTAAGAGACCTCATAGTAAGCTTCAATTAGTTTAGTATTTTATATGATTTAATAATTTAAAGTGAATTTTATGTTTCAGACTTAAGTTCTCGTTGATTGAAATCACCTATCTACACCTTTGATATTTAACAAAGACAATAGTGAATTCCAAAGATATTTTCGTGTTTATCTTTGATATTCTTTTTACACATGACGAAACGGAAAAAAATTTCAGGAAACAATTTTTATTTTCAGCAAGATTCGTCAACTTATGAGTTGGAGACTGATAAAACTTAAGACTGGAAAGGGTACTGTATGGACCGCATCCTATTGTGAAGATAAATCTTTGGATTCACGGTTAAGAATTGTGCCAGAAACGGTGATTCTATTTGGATATCATTTTCGAGCACAAGAGTTCGTGTGAAATCCTGCTTCTTGAACCTGCTCATAATCCGTTATATTTGATTTTTTCTGGCCGCACATTCTTGATCTCAAGCAATTAGTTGCAGAAAAAGCAGTGCCTGATGATTTAAATTTTGCTACTTAGAAAGAAAAATCTACCCGTGCTTGCCTAACAATACGGAAAATATTGCCTGGCTTTAGGATCATAGATATTGAGGTGGTCTATCAAAGTGAATGTTTTTTTGTCTTCTCGGATAAACTTAGCTGTGGTTATTGTCGTTTATTTTTTTCTTTAACGAATTTTAATGCTAAAACGGCTAAAAGTTCAAAAACCAGTATAAACATAAAGAGAACACCTGCGTTAGTTTTCCAAGTAAAAATGTCACCATCTCTGATGTGATAATACTTCATCAAGACATCATGACCACTGAATATCGTTCTATTTGAAGACGTACGACCACATAGTTCAGTCATAAAAATTCCATTTTCACATTGAAAATGTAAATTGCTACTGAAACTAATCTGAACACATGCATCATGGGCATACTTGATAAAAGATAAGTATTTTAGCCATGAAATCCACGGTGGTGTATTTTTTATATAGAAACCACCAAACAATGTCGTGGCGTACAGTAATATTAGTGCAATTAATAATGCTTCAGTTTCATTATGAATTGTAGAACTCATCACGAAAGATAGTGCATGTGAGTTGATAATGACCAGTAGTTGAATGAATAGAAAACCAAGATAGTTTAGAAAGTATGGATTCAGATTATATAGCCAGTAAGTGATAGTTAATGAGATGAGTGGTAAAATTGAGAGTACGGGTATTTCCGCCAATAGTTTACTTAAGAAATAAGCTGATAGACAGTAGATACCACTTTCTTGTTGCTCTTCATTAACGAGTTTACGTTCAGTTGAAAACTTTACTATTGTATACGTCACCAGTTCATAAGGCCACAATGTCAAAACTAGGAAGATGTAAGAAGAACGATCTCATAAGGTTGATTCTCGAAATGACGTACGAAACCAACAGACTCCAGTAATTAGAGTCATACATAGAACGTAGATTAGATATAAGCGAGTAAATTGTTCTTGAATAATTAATTTTAATGAACGATTGTAAAGTACCATGAATTGTAAAAGAAAACTAGTTTTGTAGAAGCCTTCAGTGCTGTGAAGCAATGAAGTTTTTTTCTTGCTCTGAAATTGTTCATGGTCTTCTTGTCCAAAAGAGGCAGTAAATTTTATGTACTCTTCAACTAAGCGATTCCTAGTCGAACTGTTACTCGTACTAATGACAGCTATCATATAATCAGCTGGATTGAAGTAAGCAGGACATTGATAACCAAGTGATGTAAAATACGGGACAGCAGCCTGGGGTTTATTCTAAAAGAAAGTTTATATTTATTTTATCGCTTTTCTGACCGCATCGGTCTCTTCAGATTACACACCATAAAAACTATTCTGCCTTCAGATATGAGCATAACTTGATCAAATATTTGGAATATCTGTGAAGTTGACTGATGAATTGAAAGAACAATTGTTTTTCTTTGGTCATTAGCTAAGTTTCTTAATAACTGAATCAATGATGTAGCTAAAGTACTGTCAAGACCACTTGTAGGTTCTAAAGAAGAAAGAGAAGTTTAGAGATATCTTTTTGTCAGAGACGACAAACAAACTTACCATCTAATACTAAAATTGATGAATTTGTTAACAGTTTTGTCGCAATACTAAGACGTTTCTTTTCACCGTAACTGATTAAATATATCGGTGAATTTATACATTTCTGTAAATATAATTTCTTAACCAGTAATTGCACATGTTTTTCAGCTAAATGCCAAGGTAATTTAAGTCTAGCAATGAAAATCAGTTGTTCTCGTACAGTGAGTTTGTCAAAGAACTCGTCATCTTGTACAATATAGGCAATTTTAAGTTTCATTTGACTGTGATCATAGGGTTGCTTGTTGAAGAGAATTTCACCAGAAACACCGACAGTCGAACGATTAGTGAGCGTGTCCAGTAAAGTTGTTTTGCCGCTACCTTTTCGGGTAAAAAAAAACAGAAAAATAAGAAGTTACTATTCTTTTCTAGAAATACAGAATTTCTTCGCACACTAAACAAGTTTAGTATAGTAGGCAGCCATGTCATTCTTCTGCTTGAAAACGGCGTTTTACTAGTCAGAACGAGTTATATGTGTCTTAGAGAATCTTCTTTAACATAATTAACCATTTTTTGAAAAAAATTTCTGGAGGAAATCACCTGCAGGGCACCCTTACAGTAATCTTTCGAAAAAAAAATTCGTCAGAAAATCTATAGTTTTGTACCTCAATCGGTAAAGCTTCATGCGCTGGTTTAGAATATAACTTTTTATTTACATTACAAAGCTATGCTGATAGATAAAATAGCAATTTCCAGCTTAAAGCATGGGTTTTTGGCTGCTTTTTTAACTTAGTCTCAGGTCTTTCATGATATACAATGTAAATAGCCAACGATAGATTAGCATGAAGGTATATAATTGGCAGAGACTTAAGCCTTGTTAGATGAAAACGCTTTGTAGCTTTTGGAAAATACACTATAACTCATTGTTTTTCAACTTTCCTTGCATGAAGGTTAAAAAAAAATTTTTAACAGAACACGTTTTATTTTATACGTATAGATGCAGCTCGACGCGCTGGTTCTTAATATCAACATAGTGTTGAGTCAAAATAATGGTCTGTTTGCAAAAAAAGGCAGATGCAAGCTCAAAAACTTGACTTTTTGACAAACTCATACCACCGGCTATGATCATCGGTGCGCGACGGCGCTGTGCTGAACGCTGCGCCAAACACGGAAGAACAATCAACAAAAATTTGAGGTCATTCGCACTTAAACTTTTCGCAGCGTTTGAAAGATACAGAAAGATAGGTTTTCAGAACCTTGTAGGCACAGGAACTGACTTTTCTTTTCAAGAAAGACTTACTGTCATATATGATTCGATGCACATCGACGAGCTGATTTCGAATCACTTTAAAAAAACCCATATATTACTGAGTTTTAAAAGTGCCTCAGTTTTTGTACCCATCTATTTTAGGTTTAGTAAAATGAAAATAGTGTCGGGTTTTTTGTTCAAAACTGCTTTCAGTTCCACAAGTTTCACAAATTTTTGAAATTCTTCAGCGAAACCCTTAGCAGGTTTCATGAATTCCATACGAAAGGGTTGGTGCTTCCATACATTATTTGGGGATTTCGTCTCTTGTATACAAAAATATGGTAGTTTGGTAGACTACGTGAAAGTTTTCTATCCGTTATACGAAGCTGTTAATGGATTGGTAGACTATTGCGAGGTTTCATATTTTTGATGCGAAACGGTTAATAGTTTTGTAGATTGTCTGAAGTTTTCGCAGTTTTCTTATAAAACCATGCATAATTCTGTGAAGCCCTAATAAGTTCTGTGCACTTTGTACGAAATCATGTATGATCTTTTAAATTGTCGAAAGGTTTAGACTTTTTTCTTCGGAATGGTACAGAATTAGCTTTACTACTTAATTTACTTTCGAATATTTAGTTTTTAAATCGTATCAAAAAAAGCATCAAATCTTATCAGAAAAATTGAGAGTCTGAAAAAGATCGTGGAGAAATCGAGATGCGCATGCTTCTCAAAGTGAATCGAGTTGAAGAAATCGAACCAGAAGGAGATCAGCATCGTTACACTTAAAACGTAAAGTTGAATTAATAAATCAAGGAAATAATTAACATAATATCGAGAGTTAAGTGGACAGATTGTTTAATAGTAGGAATGTCAATTTACAACTATTTTCAATTTAATTTACGCGTACATTAAATTACCATTAATTTCAATTTAAAATGAATTAAACTTATGAAAAATGTAATTTATCTTCATTTTAACTTATTTGCTCTTTATAATTTATTAAATCAAAAACTTAACTAAATTATTCTACCTCTTGATGAGCTATTTAGAACTAGTCTCTATAATATGTCAAGGTCTACTTAGCCATGGTCTTCATAACTTTTCCAGCTCTATCCATGGGTCGTCTCTACAACTTTTCGATGGCTACCTGAGAGTCGTCATTCTAACATTTTATGATCTATCTTCAAGGTAATACTCATAACTCATCATGACCTATATAAAGAAAGTCAACATACGTTCTTATGGGCTAGTTTGGGGTAGCACCTATAACTATTCAAGACCTATCGAAGGGTAGTTCTCATAACTCCTAATGACGCATCTAAAGATACTACCCAAAGCAACTCATGACCTATCTCTAATGGTAGTGTCCATAACTTTTCACGCTCGATGTAGTGGCGCACAGTGGGCAACTTTCATGAAGCAGGCGGACATGTAATTTTTGTGCTCTGAAACGAGTTGCCGTTACTCAGAAGTGTTCGTATATTACTCGGAAAATCGAATTTACGGAAACAAAGCATTCTTTTGAAAAAAAAATTTTCGGGGTAAAACACCTGGGGGGAACCCTTGCCTAGACTTTCGAAAAATTTTTTTGATAGAAAATGTCTTGTGTCATACATCATCCAATGCAGTTTTGCTCGCTGATTCCGAATATCACAATCATTCTGCGTCACAATGCTATCGGAACAGAGATAATATGGATTCAGGGGCAGAAGCCTGGATTTCTGGAAAACTTCTAGCCCAACCTGGTTCATCAGCGCGAGGTGGCGCTAAGCCCACTGATACATCACATATAGAAGAATCATCAGTAAAGTTTTCAGGTAAATCGGGCTTAAGCGCTTTGTAGGGTTTGCAAAATACGGGATGACCAATTTTTAGAGTGATAACCAGCAAAAGGCCCAAGTTTTTTTTCAAAAAATACTTATTGTTGTATATGATTCGATGCAGCTCGACAAGCTGATTCCAAATATCACTTTGGTTTGGCGCCACAATTCTGCTATAATTGGAAAAAGAGATTTAGTAGCAAAAACCTGGGTTTTTAGAAGACCTCTAGCATAGCCTGTATTCATCGGTGTGAGGTTGTGCTAAGGTCGACGATAGATCACATATAGAAAAATAATCGGTAAAACTTTAAGGTCAATCGGACTTAAACTCTTTGTAGGGTTTGCAAAATACGAAATGACCAGATTTCGGAACCCTAACTGGCGCGGTAACCGAGATTTTTTCTCGAAAAGCGCTTACTCTTATATGTGATTCGATGCAACTCGACGAGCTGATTCCGAATATCACCTTAGTTTTGCGCCACAATGCTATAGTAATCGAGAAAACAGGTATGCTGGGGAGAAGCCTGGATTTTTGGAAAACATCTAGCACAGCCCGTATTCGTTGGCACGAGGTTGGGCTAAGCCCAACAACAGATCAGATGTAGAAGAATAGTCGGTAAGAGTTTGAGGTCAAACGGACTTACACTCTTTGTAGGGTTTGTAAAATACGGAATGACCAATTTTCGGACCTACTTTTAACCCGGTAATCTAGTTTTTTTCTTTTCCAGTTTGAGTCCGATCAAAATCATTTTTTTTTATCACAATGAACTCGATAGAGCAATCATTCGTTTTGGATAGTTTTTCTTTTTAAATATTTTCGTTAAGTTGGTCAAAGAATTAACTTTGTCGGTGACTGGACAATTCGTCGCCGGACAATTCGTCGCGGACAATTCTTCGCAGACTATTCGTCGCACGGACAATTCGTCGTCGGACAATTCGTTGCACGGACAATTCGTCGCACACGTAATTAATTGTAACAAAATTAATATGTATGTAAGAACGGCAGAGATGATACACGTATGATGATGTCACTTAACACAATTGTATGAATAATATAAGTTGAGTGACATTATTCTGTTTTTGGAATCTTTTATATTAAATCTTTAGATTAATTGATTTTTCTCAATCTTCTCAAAATCGTATTAGAAAATTGGATTTGGCTTTCGAATGATAACACAGTTATTCAAAAATCAATATTTATTCATTAATTGAAAAACAAATTCACTTAAGTCAATTAAGAAAAGGGACATAAGTTCATTCATATGAATTAATTACGTATGCGACGAATTGTCCGTGCGACGAACTGTCTATGCGACGAACTGTCTATGCGACGAATTGTCTGACGACTAATTGTCCGTGCAACGAATTGTCCGTGCGACGAATTGTCCTAGCGCCAACTTTGTCTAGAGATAGCAATTTATGAGCAAGTTTATAAAAATGAAGTTTTCGAGAGTTCTCCTTAATTTCTGGAAGTTTTATTTCAAGGCAAGATAGACTAATCTTAGATGTATTTATTCTAATATTTAAACTTTGGAAAAGAATACTTTCGTTCATGTCCGCCTGATTGCCCACTGTGTGGGATGTGGAGTGGGGAAGTGCTGGTGTGCCTGCGGGTGTGGGGATGGGCGTGGCTGTAGGTATAGGGTGTCAGGGTGGATGTGACTGTGTGTGTGTGGATGGGGTTTGGGCGCGCGTGTGCTCCAATCTTCTGTCAGCTCATACGCTACCCACATTCACACCTACGATCACTTACACTTACCCTCATGCCCATTCCCATACTTACACTCACACCCAAACTCCATATCGACTATCTCACACCCTATCTTCAAAGAGGAAATTCGCTGAAAAATCGAATATCTCACGCTAACGTATGCCATAAACACCTCATATTTTCAATTTGATAGTTTGGCGATGAGACCTTTATTTTGACCCGAATATGTCCAATTTCTCTAACTTACAAATACAGACCCATCCATTGTCAGTAAATAAAGACCCACGACGCAAGTTACCGAGAGTTCCCCGCAGGGAAACACAGAAAATCGCTGAAGCCTGGAGAAGTGTCTGAAGTGAAAATTTTCTGGACTCTTTCCAAAGATTTCGATCTGCTTTTCTGCACTGTCGAACAACAACTGATGGAAAATCATCGGAAAAATTCAGACCGGAAGATTACTTTCAATATTTCTATGATTTTTCGGGATTTTCTACAGGATACAGTGACTTTTTCCATAATTCGTGCCGATTTCTACGATATTCATCCATCGCAATTATTCGTTCGAAGTCTACTAATGGTTACCGCAATTGGGGATTTTTCATAAAATAAGATCGACTTGTAAGAATCAGTTTGACTCTTATGATATTGGCTTTTAATACATACAAAGAACTGCGTGACCAAGTCCTTTTAGTCACAGTCACGGTCACGCGTAATCGTGGCCATGTTGCAGATCTCTAGGTGAGATAGAGTAAGCATAAACGTATTTATTTCCATATTTAGGCTTCGAAAAATAGAACTTGAGGTCATGTCCGCCTGGTTGCCCATTGTGCTTCAATCATCCGAACCCTCAAACTCAAAGTATATCACCATTCTAATACTATTCAGACAGAATTATTATGGCAATTTTCGGTTACATTACTAACCTGATACTCCCATTACAGCTAATATTTCTCCAGGATGGACAGTGCCACTAATATTATAAAGCAATACTCGTTTAGTAGTTGCCGTTCCTTCTGGAAAATTTGAATCATAATATTTGTAAATATCGTCTACAGTTACAACTTTCGTTAAATTATGAAATGATAAAGATATTTGTTCTGTTGATAGACTACGTAAAATTTCTTCTTCATCTTCGTAATCGTCGCTCAGACGAAGTGCTTGGTAATACACGCAACGCATTGAACTGTAAAAATAAGATCTTATTGTTTTCTTAAGAGTGATTCTAACGAGTCTGAACAATGAAACTTATATTCGCACGTTGCTTTCTTCTGTGCTTTTAAAAACAGTTAGTTGCTAAGTGTGAGACACTCTGCATTTACTGTTCTCTGTCTTTCTTTTTCTCTCTACATAATTCAAAATATGCATATTGATTTCGTTAATGGTATTCTTTTCTTTCTTATTCATCGTATGCAAAAAATAGAAAGTGCATTTTAACATATCGTTGTAAACAAGTATAATTATAAAGCACAAACATATTCAACACATTGAAAAAATCCACCCATGCTTTTTCAAGGACTTTGCTTTGGTAGAAGTGTAAGTATAAAGTCATTCCGTTTCCACTAACGCAAGAGAATTTATCGAAAAAAAATTTTCTTTTGCTAACACTTCTGTTTTGTTATATCGCCAAAGGCTCTGCATGCGTACTATAAAACTAGCAACAAGTCAAACATTTCGGGCAACTACTGAATTGATATAGAAACCCAGGTCAGTCAATTTTATGCATAAACGATTGTACACCAATTAAATACGGTGAAAAATGACAAACGTTAACGGTGACCGTTTACAGCAACCGTAAACGAAGCTTTACGGTGTATTACAGTCATCGTAACCAACGGCTGTCAAAAATGCCGTAAACGACAAGCGTAGCAATACATCGACTATAAACGATGCACGGATGATATCATAAGGCATCGCCCTTGTCAACTGTACATGCTTTATTAAACGATGGTTGTTTTTCATCGTATCAGTTCATAAACAGTCGTTTACGTCAATGATCTTCATTTATTTAACCCTTGTACCACTAAGGAGATTCGTAAAATATCCACGCATTTGATGAATCTCGATGTAATTCAAGAATTACATATATTATTACTACCCAATCAACATCGTTCAATCATCACTAAATGAAAAATGATGAACCGAAGGGTAATAGGAGTATAGGTGCAAGCGTATAGTGATGAACACATAGCTATGAGTATTTACCAATGTGACTATAGATATAAGTATAAGGAATGTTCGCTAAACTTTGATCCATATAGTCAATATTATGTTTTTACTTGGTTCATCAGTTGAAAAGTCTGATATTAATAATATATATCAGAGTTCAAAACGAGCCACTTTTTGATGACTGAACTCGGCCAATACCGGGCCAGCAATGACTCATGCCCGCCTGATCTGGCCTGACACAAATAACAATGGGACTATCAGGATTATATTTCTTTTACAGCAAAAAAAGGTTTTACATGACGGAACTCAATGGTCATTGGAGTTAGGGATGGTTATTTCTTGTTAATGTACTTTAATTTTTTAACTTCTTGAATTTTAAAGGGAACAGAGAAGTAAACTCTGAAAAGTTAAACTAATTTTAAATTTAACTTACATGAATTTTAGTATATTAAATTTATTTCAAATTTAAATTTAGAAAACTTTTTTCTTACATGAGAAACTATTAATTGATGTCCATGTCAATGCCTGGTGCATGTATCAAACTCTAGACTAGTGTGATAATCACGATTTGTTGAGATAAGGAGTTCAAAAAAACGTGAAAAGTTTGAGTTTCTAACTTGAAACTCGAGAAAAATCCGTTTTACGACCACTACCATCTAAATCAAGCTAAAATTAAATATTCCAATTATTATCAAATGATGATATCCATTGAAACAAGAAAAAAAGCTAGCGCCGGGTGGACCGACAGAATTTGAAGCCCGTCCAGCCTGGAATAAAAGTATTCCTGGGCCGCATCGGATCACCGGACTGGATCGTTCATTTCGAGCTCTGATACATACCGGGTGTCCCAAAAGTCATGTCCACTTAAGAAAATTAAGTATCTCCATTACGGCTCGAGCAAACGTGCTGATTTTTTTATCAGTAATAGAGACATGCACCAAGTTTATATCCCTAAAGACATGTCTAGGGAGACCCTTTATTAAGTATCACTATTGACTTCAACAAGAAAAATTTACTTTTTCACAGTTAGAAAACAAAGTCACTTTGCCGAAAAAATTGAATATCTCCGCTACGGCTCGAGCTAACGAGCTGGTTCTTTTATCAATGATAAAGGCATGTTCAAGCTTTATATTCATAAAGACATGCCTAGAGAGATCCTTTGTTAAGCATATTGTTTTCTATTCTATCTACGAAAAAGTAAAATTATTTTGTTGAGGTCATTGGTGGTACTTTATAATGGCTCTCTCTAATCTTGTCCGTATGGATTTAAAATGTGAACATGCTTCTATTATTGGTACAAAAATCGGCCCGTTTCCTCGAGCCGTAGCGGAGATGTTTAATTTTTTCTTGGTGTCATGATTTTTGGACTATATACAGGGTGGCCCAAAAATCAGTTTGCCAAAATAAAAATTGAATATCTCCATTACGGCTAGAGCAAACGAGCTGACTTTTTTACCAATAATAGAGGCATGTTCAGGCTTCATATCCATAAAGACATGCCGAGAGAGACCCTCTGTTCAGTATACTGCTTTTTTTTTCTATCTGTGAAAAAGTACATCTTTCTTGTTGAGGTCAATAGTGATACTTAATAAAGGGTCTCCCTAGACATGTCTTTAGGGATATAAACTTGGTGCATGCCTCTATTACTGATAAAAAAATCAGCACGTTTGCTCGAGCCGTAATGGAGATATTTAATTTTCTTAAGTGGACATGACTTTTGGGACACCCGGTATATCCTCTGAAAAAAATAGGTACACTCGGTATTTTTAGCATATCATCAATATAAATTAATATTTTGAGAAAAGTAATTTTATATTCGGATAACCGTAGGAATTCTCTACAACTCTACGAAATACTAAAGATGAAGTAATACACCTATCCTTTTAGAGTGCACTCATGACATTCCATAGACTATCCCTTTCGGGTTTCAATTTCCTTGATTAAAAAATTTCTGAAGGTGCAATCATAGATAGAGTATATCAGAATCATGACAACTCACTGGTCAGTTTTCTTTAGCCCTGCTCTTTTACAGCTTTAGTATGTGTGATTCAATAACAGCGACCGCTATAGTTCTACAGTCTTGCCCAAAACTATAAGACCACCTTTTTGAATGAAATTATAACGACTACTAACGATTTTTGAAGAAAGAAAAGTCCATGTGACTATATGCATTATTGAATGCACTATTCCTGAATCTTGAATCAAACTCTCTCGATACTCTTGCTAAGTAAGAAAAAAGCAATGTTGATTAAAATTCATAGAATTTTGCCTAGGCAAAATTATGGAACCGGTAGGATACTCTCGTTCTATCTGGAGCGGAGAACCGTTAGTTTTTATTGAAAGTTATGCAGACAGATAGGGACGTTTCTTCTGTGCATCTTCATGTAAAAAGAATTTGAAAATAAACTATAATTGAAAATAAGATCAGATTTTACTAATCAAGCTAAAATGATGGAAAATCGTCCATTGAGCTCAATGATTTGATCGCAACATATGAAATAGACGCAGAACTATTTTTTTTTCTGACACTGGAATGGAGTGGAAGACGGTTGTTCCTTAGACGTGACACATTCGTGAGCTTCATTTATCGGCGCACTCGAGAGATAAACACGGTATCAACACGTGGCACACATATTTTGAAAGTAAAGAGTTCTTATTTAAGATATTTTGTATTTTCCTATGAGAATAAATGTTATTGTTACGATTTTTCATTTTCGTTTACACGTACTTTGGCTGCAACTTTGAAATGCATACACTCTATCAAGTGTTACAAAGAATCTAACACTTATTTCGGTAGGAAACAGGTACAAAATGGATTTTAGTTATTGAGTTAAATATGCGCCAGTTCCAATATCCGATGTATCTCTCAAGTGCGGCGATAAATGAAGCTCACGAATGTGTCACGTCTAAGGAACAACCGTCTTCCACTCCATTCCAGTGTCAGAAAAAAAAATAGTTCTGCGTCTATTTCATATGTTGCGATCAAATCATTGAGCTCAATGGACGATTTTCCATCATTTTAGCTTGATTAGTAAAATCTGATCTTATTTTCAATTATAGTTTATTTTCAAATTCTTTTTACATGAAGATGCACAGAAGAAACGTCCCTATCTGTCTGCATAACTTTCAATAAAAACTAACGGTTCTCCGCTCCAGATAGAACGAGAGTATCCTACCGGTTCCATAATTTTGCCTAGGCAAAATTCTATGAATTTTAATCAACATTGCTTTTTTCTTACTTAGCAAGAGTATCGAGAGAGTTTGATTCAAGATTCAGGAATAGTGCATTCAATAATGCATATAGTCACATGGACTTTTCTTTCCTTCAAAATTGTTAGTAGTCGTTACTGAACAAGTAATTTCACTCAAGAAGGTGGTCTTACAATTTCGGTTAGGACTGTACAATGTTTCAAGTAGCAACCATTGTTGTTCTCAGTAGGCAACAGAAGTTAATGGATTTTTGTTTCATTCTGTCTTTCTCTTTCTGTTTAACAAGTCAATTTGATTTGGAGTATTTCAATGTTAAACATTAAAATGTCGACAACAACATCAAAAAAATAGACATTTATACAAGTGACAAAAAAATAAGAAAGGAATCGAAAAAAATTGTTTTTTCTTAGTTATGACCCACTTTGTAGATGACATTTATACTGTTGATGTACATAAGATTGTTGAAGAAAGATGAAATGATAGTGAGTAATGACAAAATCAATATTGCGATCAGAGAAGTAACGGGTGATAAAAAAGTTTTTGGACAACATATCGACAGCTAAAACATGTATAGAACACCCATCGAAATAAACTTTTTTTTATTGGTTACATAGCTTGTCCTGCCCTCTATCTGTCATATCAATTTGACGTTTTTCGATTGATCCATTGATGTCAAAATGATTGATCTTCGTAAACGTCTTTTTTCTATGTGTGGGACAAACAAAAAGGACGGGGGCGTATAAGAGGCCAAGTCGGTCCATTAGGAATTTTTCGGGGTAACCCTATTGAATCATACATCATTTGAAAGAGCAAGTTAAAACGAACATTTTGATGCTATTTTCATGGGGTTCCGATCGAACTTTTGAAGCGAAAAGCTATTTACAAAGTTACTCATTTTTGGGCACTAATCGAATAATTGACCATATCCATAGTCGACCCCGTTTTGGTGTAAGTTGATATGGAAAAATGGTTGTGAAATTAAGTATTTGATAGCTTCTTGATGGGGCTTTAGTTCTATATAATAATTAATAGTTCCTTGTTCGATTCAGTCAGAATAAGATCTAGCATATTATTAGACACTATTGACATATGGCCCATATTTATCACTAACTTTTATCTTTCAAGGAATATTTTATCGGAAAAATTAAAGGAACCAAAATTCTGATATAGCTCATTCGATAGCGCTTTTCAAAAGCTACAAAATCGTATATTTTCTAAAGTCTAAAAAATCTGGCCCCAAGTAAAATTTCCAACCACAACATGGTAGGGGTATGATTTATGGCCATTTTTCACTCATAATGTACCTATGGTTTTTGAAAAAGTTCGGCTAAGAGTTCAAACTAATATCAGATTCGGATTCAGCATTCAAAACTGAGTGGACTTATATATATCCCAAATCACTCCGACGACTTTCATTTTTCTCGAAAAATTCACCTGTACCCCCCTCAGGGAAAATATGGTCAATTGTTGGATTGGTGCCCAAAAATGAGTAACTTTGTAAATAGCTTTTCGCTTCAAAAGTTCGATCGGAACCCCATGAAAATAGCATCAAAATGTTCGTTTTAACTTGCTCTTTCAAATGATGTATGATTCAATAGGGTTACCCCGAAAAATTCCTAATGGACCGACTTGGCCTCTTATACGCCCCCGTCCTTTTTGTTTGTCCCACACATAGAAAAAAGACGTTTACGAAGATCAATCATTTTGACATCAATGGATCAATCGAAAAACGTCAAATTGATATGACAGATAGAGGGCAGGACAAGCTATGTAACCAATAAAAAAAAGTTTATTTCGATGGGTGTTCTATACATGTTTTAGCTGTCGATATGTTGTCCAAAAACTTTTTTATCACCCGTTATTTGCGTATGTATACCTTCAGCTTTTTGTATATTCAAAAAGTGAGTACACTCTAGAATCGGTCAGTGTGGCCAGCCGTTTACAGGATAACTTTTGAAAGGAGAGTCCGATTGCGATGAGATTTTCTACACAGTTTTGTCTCAACAATATCTCGGTCGAGTTCGAAAATGAGAATGATTGACCGAGCCGTTGCTGAGTTGTTGCAAAAATAGTCATGCTTTCCTATGTTTTCCTATTCGAAGATTGACCTATCCCCGTTTTCGTTAAAAATTTTTCCAGTCATAATCAAATAAAACACCATTTATTGTATACTATTCGATAGAGAATTTCACGAGCTACAAAATGGTATATAAAACATAAAGAAACAGGAAGACTAACTCACCTATTGCAAAGATAAATAAACGGAAATTGGTTCTGTTTTTGTCCATACTCTAATTGATCCACAATTAGAACTCTATCTTCCGATCACTGAAATGATAGTTCGAGGTTTTCTGGGATCGAGAACTCGAATCTGTACTCCAATCGCCCCGAAATCTCATTGATTGAGCAATAGGCAAAAGAAATCAAGTGTTTATAGAAAAGGTTTGCCAGGAGATTTTTTATCTCCACACACTCTAGGATGACTCATCTGTCTCATTCACTTTTTGAAGTATACCTAACTCTCGGATTTAAATCCGAGGTTTCCACATTTATTTCTTTGATTGTTTTTGACTCAGATGATCTTAAATCAGCATTAAATTCACTATTCTCGAGAAAATCATTCAATACCTTTTCCTATTCAATAGCTATGTCATAACTAAATTTTAATCGAGAATCATCAGAAAAGATCTTTAGAGATCTCCATTTGTGAGCTATTTATGGTCTAGGTGATTTTTAATCGAAAATTCTCCACTCTGTCGTTGGCCGGACACGGTTGGTTTTTCGGATGAATACAGATTACTGTGGAGGTATTTCTCTCTGATTCTTTTGAATTTTCGCCTAAGTAAAACGGTCATCAAGCGGCTTTCGCTTACTTGTTTCGCAGATCCGACGGAATCTCTAGATAATTCTTGTGCTCGAAGATGTTTCCAATTTTTCGTTTCTCGTACGATCATTGTCCTATACGTGACACTGGCTGTTTTCATGTTTCAGTAATGTTTCTGATCGTTTCTACCGTGTTACCGAGGGATTGGAAAGTCGGGGTTAGTCACCTTGGAAGTCGAACGAAATATCTAGAATATATGATGCCAACTTATCTGCTTTGTTTCTTTTCAGAGAATTTTGTTTTCCAAACTCATCTGTTTTCCGACTCAGCAAGTCAATTTTAAATAAAACATAATATTTCAGATTGTTTTTCGAGACGTACCAAAATCAATAATATTAACCGTTTTTATTTTCCACTTGAGAAAAAATGGCTGCCATTACAATGAAAGATTTTGAAAGTCATCAAAAAAAATTATGTATTGTTGCCATAGTTTTCGCTTCGATTGGCTTACTCCTTTTATGTGTGGGCATAGGCACATCGTCATGGCATATTGATTACAATACCGCAGGAACATCAATTCTATGGTATACAAATTATTTTTATACATGCTATGCTGTGAATGGTTCATGTTGGAGTAATCAATATTTGGCTTCAGTTGTCGATTATTATTCACAACCAATAACACAATCTCCGGCAGTATCAACTGATTACTATCTTCGATTAAGGAATGCAGCTGCCTTGGGCATTATTGGTTTGTTATTCGTTTTATTCGGTTTGATCGCTACTGTGTTTTTAATGATACCTAGTTGGCATATTGTAAAATTTGGTGGGCGTTCAAACTTAATCGCTGCTCTTTTACTAGCAATCGCTGCTCTATTTCAACGTGCAGCTTTGTCTGAAGGCCAACATCAATTTTCTCAGAATGGTTATTCAGCAAGTCTATACGATACTGGTCATGTATTAACAATTTTTACGGCAGCGATCTGTGCATTTGTGGCTGGAAGAATTTATTTTTAAACTTTCTGATAACATTGACATATTATGATTTGATCCTTCCTTTGTATCCTGAATTATTGCACTTCCTATGACTTTTAATGTTTGATTAGAGTTCTATCAATATTCATTTCAAATTAAAAAAGACAGTCAACATTGGTCCAATATCTTGATAATCTTTTCAACTAGAGACGTGCAAATTTTGTGTTGGAAAGAGAACGCTGTAGCTTGCTTTCTTTTTAAAACAAAGCAAACTCGGGATAGTTCTGGTAGTCGATCACTGGAACAAGAGACTTTTTGAAAACGATGATATTTTCTAAAGATAAAACAACTTAATAATTGTTTCTATGCAAAATTGTTTAGAAAGTCTCAAAATTTACTATAGAACATATTTCGGTGTTTAGTTTATTTTCCTTTGGGTGGTGGACCACGTTATAGTATGCTTGTTAGAGTGGTTAGAAAACCTATTTTAGCCTATTATGGTGACTTGAAATGAAAATTCACAATAGACTTTTGGCCCTCCTGAGTCTAATGGAATAATTGATTGCTCGCTACGAATCTTCTGCAGTACGCTTTACATCCACGGAGGATCCTAACAAATGCCTGGACTACAGGAGATTTGAAATAGGTTCTCTATCACTGACATGGGTAGCATAACGAGACCCCGTTCCTGAAAGAAAGTGAACAAAAGACCACATTATGTTCTAAGTAAATTTTGAGACGCTCTAAACAATTTTGCATAGAAAAAATTATAAAGTTGCATTATCTTTAGAAAATGTCATCACCGTCGAAAGGTCTCTTGATCCAGCGAGCACCTACCAGATCAGCCTAAAGCTTGCCTTGTTAGAAAAAGCAAGTTCTAGTGTCCTCTTTCCAAAACAAACTGCACATTTCTGGTTGCAAGGATTCTGGATATATTCGATTAACACTGGCCGTCTCGTTTTATTTGAAATGAATATTAGTTTCATTCCTTTTCAAAATAAATTGAACTTATAGAAGATGATTAATTTTCAGAATCGGAATTATTCTACAGTATAGAGTTTGAAAAAATATTTCAGCTGAACAAAAATGTGCAACTAAAGATGTATGCTCTGCGTTTTGTATACTCAAAAAGCGAATACCCTCTAGAATCGATCAGTGCCTCTGTCCGTCTACATGATAACTTTGGAAAGGAGAGTCCGATCATGATGAAATTTTCTACTGTTTTTTCTCAACAATATCTCGGTCGAGTTCGCAGATGAGAATGATTGGCCAAGCCGTTCTTGGGTTGTTTTAAAAATAGTCATTATTCTCTATGCCCTACTATGCGAAAATCAACCTATCCTCACTTTCATAAAAAACTTTTCCTATCATAGTCAAATAAAACTCCAACTATGATATACCATTCGATAGAGAAGTTCATGAGCTACAAAATGGCATATAACTCATAAAGAAATAAGAAGCTTAGAATTGAGCAGTAATCAATCGAAATCAAGTTATAGGAAAAACGACTTAGGGTAAATTAAGGCGAAGGGTTCAAATCTGAGCTGTATTCGCTCCGAAGTTCTATTGTTTGAGCAGTAGCCAATAGAAATCAGGTGTTTATAGGAAAGGTTTGCCAGAATAATTTTTACGTTCATACATTCTAGGATGACTGATTTGTCTCATTCACTTTTCGAAGCACACATGACTCTTGGATTTAAATCCGAGGTTTCCACATTTATTGTAGCTCTCAAAAAGTTCTATGTCCTCTGAAAATATGACTTTAATATAGTGAACAGCCGCCGTGCACCTGTAAGTCGGATCGCGAAATTTAAAATACTAATGTCCTACTTAGCAATGTCGAGTAGAAATCTCAAAAGATGGTCTAAAAGAGTTCAGGATGCTTTATTGCTACACAGAGAAACATGAAGTTCAATTTTAGAAAGTGTTTTGAGGTGAATGTTATTTGAGGACACTTTACTTGCAAATTGTCTCCAGCCTTGGAGGTATTTCACTAGACTATTAGTACTAATGAAGTCTGTCGTCATCACATACTAAATAGTCATATATCATGGATACTAGTGAATAGTGTAAGCACTGGTTTGAAAGTAGAACAATGAGATTGTGGAATGATTCAAAGTTGTTTCTGATAGGTCCTTATTCAGGCTATATTGTGATAGTAGAAAGATTTCTCCAATATAAAATGTTGATTCTATCAGATACAGTAGAAACCTGAAGTTAGAGCAAGTATGAAGTATATACTTTACATTTCTTCCTTAACTATTTGATTAAAGAAACATCCACCTCACTCCGATCACACTCTGTTGGATAGCGTTTTTCATAGGCTACAAAACTAGTCATTTTTATTTTCGATCGAACTTTTCCTTGTGGTTTCCCATAGAGATTGACGAAAAAATTAATCTTATCCAAACATCATGTGGATACTTGAGACGAACCTTGAAGCTTCTCAAACATTATTCAAAGACAAAAAAAACAGTAGCTGACTAAATTATTAAGTATCAGTTTCGAGGATACTAATTTTGTATCTAATTCTTTAGGGAAAACACAAGAAAAAATTCGATCGAAAAAAAAAACTGATGAAAAGATTTGAGATATGCACAAATCGACCCAATGTTTTGTGCTGATTTCAAACATGACGTTTGTGTTGAGTCAGGTTTGGTCTATCGTGTCAGGAAATGAACAATTAGCGCTGTAAAACGTAAGAAATATGATCTGTGCGGAATTTGTAATAGTATCCCAAAGTTTTCGAACCTGAAAATATCAAGTAGTTAAGAAAAAAATGTAACGCTCACGCATCACAATAGATCTAACTTAAGGTTTCTACTAGATTTCATAGAATCAAGATTTTGCATTGCAGAAATCTTTTTACTATCATAATGTAGCTTGAATAAGGACCTGTCAGAAATAACTTTGAATCACTCTCCAATCTCATTGTTTTGCTTTCAAAGTAGTGCTCACATTATTGACGAGATAGGTAATACTTGAGGAAATTCGATATACTTTGATTGTTGGATCCAAAATAATCGGGTAGGAGCTTTTGCTGAGTTGAAGGTTATTTGCAATCGGACTAACTTTTCAAATCTTGCATGTTTGACATTTCGAAAGATTTTTTCAATGAGAATACTTCCTTCGAAAGAGAGTATTGAACAGGTAGTGTATATGAAATTAATCTATTTCTATCGTAGACTTAATGGTAACATCAAAAAGGAGAAAACAATAAACAAATACTCTATTCAATACAAAGTAGTATATTGTGTAAGATTCATGAAATTATTTTTGTGGTATCATACTTCTATTTCATAGAGTGATTTATGACGAACTTGATCTTTCACTTTATCCATTGTGTATGATTAATAATAAAAAACAAATACGGATGTGCTTATACTTCCCATCTGTGTCGGCTTAAAATGTACCGACGTTTACACTCATAATATGCTCCCAATCGAATGTCATTGATGACATCACTTCATCCATTTACGTTACAGAACTTTGAAAATGTAAAAGAAATATTGATAGAAGCACTATTTAATAAGAAAAAAGTAAAAATAGTATTATAATTTATGAGAATGACGAAAATATACGGTAAATAGGTGAAGATCAAATGTTCTAACTATGTGAATTTTAAAAGTCTGTGAAGTTATGTAGACGATTGTTTAAGAAGAAGGATTAGTATGTCATGCGGATGATAATAGTTCGGGAGAAACTTCAACTGATAATGTGCGTCTGCCTGATGCATGAGCACTGCCAACTAACGCAAATATTGCGAAAACATGAGCTGCTTGATATAAATTGGCTGAATAACCATTATACATAATTGTTTGCGAACCCTCGGATAATGCAGCTAACATTGTAATTGTTCCAATAAATAAACATAATGGACCTAAAAAAATATGTAAATCATGACGACGCGAACCTTTAACACTCAACGTAACATCAGATGAACGTAGTCCAACTAAAAGTGTTCCAAAAGTACCAGCAAACAAAAACAGAATACCAACAATAGCTAATCCAGAAGCTTGTCTCAAATGAATATACGAATCAGCTGTATATGTATTACTTGTACATGATGAATTGGATGTATAACATACATAGTAGAAATTTGTGGTCGTCGATGGTGATGTATTGTTTGGTGCATCCCTGTAAGTAATTTGCCATGAAGGTGTACCTATACCAATACATGCAAGAATAAACGCAATAAGACCAAGGGACACTGCTATATATGCTGGAAGTTTAATATCACGTGGATCAACAATCATTTTTCTTTAATGATGATTCTAAAACACTTGAAGAATTTGATACTTCTTAAAGAAAAAAGGATAAGGCTTTCTATAGTTAAAAAGTTGAATATATCTTTCAGAGAACATAAGCTAAATGCTGTTTCACACATACGACACTGAAAGTCATTTCTAACTATACTATAACCTGCTCATCCTAAAACTTATGCGTTATATTTAAAGTGGTGGATTAAGTTTTGAGCACATTTTTTTCCGGATTTTTCTGTAAAATGCATCTTGTTTCGAATAACTAAATAGTATTTTTGATAGCTCTCAAAATGTGCTACAAGTCTATGACGTTAAAAGTCTCTAAAGTCTATTGATTGAATATTCATAAGAGAAACCATTTTGCCATGCCGGACAAATATCTGAAGCACTATTAATATTTGATTCATTTTTCGCTTTTAAAGAGTTACTAAAATGTCTCCTTTTATATCGTTCGATGCAGTATTGAATGGGCCAAAACTTGGTGAAAAGTACTTTTTGAAGTATTATTAGTTTTGAATTAATTAATATTAATGAGTAAATATAGAAAAATTTCCTTTCAACTTTCAACTGGATCATTTGAAAGAGTATGCAAACCTGAACAAAATGACATAATACTTTTGTGGAAATCATTCATTTTCGTCGAATTGTAAACAGATTATTAAATTTTACGTCTCCACTATATTCTTATTTTAGCACGACTCAACTCTACAAGACGCTTATAGAGTAGACTTTACGCTTCCAAACGAGAATTGGCTGTCTTCTATCCAAGGAGAAAAATGCAAATTTGGAAACTCCAGTACCTTAGCACCTTTTCAGCGCCAGAGAGTATAATTTGGTGCGTGGTACCTGCACTCACCCCCTTGGTCATAAGTCTACATGATAATTCTTTCGAAATTTTTAAGGAAGGCATCAGGGACTAACGATCAATGCCGGTTTTGATAAGGGTAGTATTTACAAAATTTTAACTATCCACTATGTAGAATTGAAGGGTATTCCACTGCATGTCTCAATACTTATTCTGTATCATTAGAAATCTCATTGAAATTCATAACGTCTCTTTTTGTCACCTAAAATAAGATGAAAAAGCTAGCATCGTGGCTTTGGTATAGGCCGAGTCGGAGTAGAGAAATCCGAATCTATAAATGATCTCTAGAACTTTTTGAATTGAGTTTTCTCAATCTGACATGATCGATTGACAGAGACTTTAGTATATCGTTATGAAAACTTTTTTACGTAACAGATTTTTTCTAATCCAAAAAGCCAAATAGAACAATGTTGAAAATCATGTATAGATTTGGATTCCTAGACACTGATCCCATTTAATCAAGTTTTATCCAACTAGCCCTAGTTCTACTAAACACCATATCTTCGAACAACGAACTCATATTGAAAGTTTCTATAAGTGATCGATGGATCCTACATCCTTTAAGAAAATGCAAAGTTACTAGTTAGTTGCAGTTCAATTGTGACTTTTGTTTTCTATCAGAGATCGAAAACGAACCGAATCGAAGTTGAACCAGTGAAATGTTGTTCGTTTCGATCTATGCTGCCTACTGCTATTATTTTAAAGCTTACTAAACGAATTACAGTACTTTATTATAGTGATCTATGCTCTGATTCCAGAGAGGACAATCCAAAACTAAAACTGACTGTAAATCCAGAAACCAAAATCTAACCCAAATTCCTAAGCCCAAACGTGTTGATGCCAGTACATGTACAATTATAGATGGTATGCTTGTCACGAATTTTTGTTTACATTCATACTTGACATGGTCTGCCACAATGCTTACTTTCGGCCTTGAGAGGTAAAATGCAAAATTTAATACATTCACTACACTAAGAGGGTGATGCTCGAAGTGATTAAAAGCTTTCCAAGTAATACATTGCCCATCACTAGGGCCTGATGAGGCTAGACCAACTGCAAATAGAGGAACGTCTTTATGCCTTCCTTTGGAAACTATAACCGTTTTATTGAGTCTTTTTTGCCTATGGAATGGTGTTTACAAAAAAATAAAATGGAAAAAACTTTAATCTGAAATGTTGCTCATCAGTAGCTCATATTGTCCTTAGATAACGCTAAAAGAGTTCCACTGAAAACGAAGATATCTTTCTCGAGATAATGAATTTATAAGCAATAGTCATATGTCACAATGAGCTCAGAAAGCTCTAGTTTTTTTAAAGTCATTGTCGTGAGAAGGAAAATCTTTGTTTCCAGTAAAAATTTTTTCGCGCTCTCTAAGGGCAATATGAGCTACTCATGAGCAACATTTCCGATTAAAGTTTTTCCATTTAATTTTTTTGTAAACACCATTCTATCGGCAAAAAAGACTCAGTAAAATGGTCATAGTTCCCAAATGAAAGCATATGGACGCTCATCAATTTGCAGCTGTTCTAGGCTCACCAGATCCTATTGATGGGCAAAGTATTACGTGGAAAGCTTTTAATCGCTTGGAGTATCACCTTCGGTAGATGCATTTTACAGTTCAGTGATCGTTACCATTTGCTGAACAACTTTCAGTTAGTTAAAGCTATCAAGCTTGAAATTTTGCCATTGGAAAGAGCGAAGTTTGAACCGTTTATATGTGCAGCGGTCATAGGTACGAAGAAGTTTTCTACGACTGTTTTTATACCAATATTTTTTTCACTGTCTATTTTAATAAATTTTTGTGATAATCTAAGCTCAAATAACGCCATATGTTAGTTCCAATTGTCCTGCTTACGTGGCAAGATCGTCTCATATTAAAATGGTCCTGTTGATAAAAGAGATCGAGAAGATAATACAGAAATGTAAAGGTTTTACCATCTCTGTAGAAAACTTCAGGCTACAGTTTGATGTAACTTGAGGTTAGGTAGCCATGATAATTCATGAGAATCGAAAAAGAAAATATTATTATAAAAACAGTCCTGAAAATGTCTCTAAACATACTAATTGTTAAACGAATAGACTCCACAGAGCTCACCCTTTCCAATGGCAAAAATTTCGAGCTCGATAATGTTAATCGATCATAAGTTAATTGAAAAAAATGGCCACGTCCACTAAAATCTGAAATCGGCATCCGTATACAGACTTTTGAACCGTTACAGAATCAATGTTGGGCTGATTCTGCAGCAATCTCTGTTGCTCACATCACATATATAATATAAAATATCTTTCTGTGTCTTCGTGACCGTGTTCATCTCACATACGTATATATGTTACCTGTGTGATTCAGATTTACGCATGCTGTTTTCTTTCAGTTATTGACACTTCAGTAGCTCTCACTGAAATGTTCGTCGCCAAGTAAACAATTGTCAAGTTGAGAGAGAAACACGGAATGAGAATGCGAGAATGTGAAAAAAATATTATGGTGTTGATTGTTATAAAACACAATACTTATGAGAGAATCACCCGCGGTGTTACAGTTCGTTATTATTCATTCACATCTCGTTTGATAGAGTATATTGAATTAGAAAGAAGCTTCAAAGAGTTTCTGCATATGGTTCCTCCATCAAAGTTATGGCCGTTTTTCTATTTACTCCTTATATCATATATGAGAGGACCTCTTTTAAAAGAGGGCCTGCGAGAAGACCACTCTACTCTCCAAAGAAGTCGCCAGAGGAAAAAATTTTTTTTTCGATTTTATTTTCTCAAATGATAGGTCTAGGCAATCTATAGTTAAATTCAAAATATTAGGTCATTTGGTTTTATCTATGAAGAATGCGAGGCAAAACAATTGTAAAGCGGTCAATTTTAACCCTAAAAATCCGCGAAAAATGGGTGTGCTCAGTATTTTGATATTTTCTTATGAACGGTTTGACCGTTTGAGATCGGCCACATCTCATTAGATAGTGAATAGTATAGGCTACAAATTTATTCTATTTCGATGGTTCATATCTGGCATAAAAAAAAACCCTATAGATCAAAAACCTTCAAAATTCCAAGAAATTCTACACTCTGAGATAGCAGTATTTTGGGCTTTTCTTGAGTGATGCAAGCGGTCCCAAACTTCTTTTTTTACCAGACATAGATCTTGTCATGAAACATCTTTTGACATTAAATTGTCAAGACAAAAAAACTCGGGGCCAAATTAGCATGGACCACACTGTGCTCAACCCTCCTAAGTCACCATTGATTCTATCCCACAAAGTTATACAATTTTTACAGAAATCACAAAAATAGACTTCAGATTCGTGTTCAGCTTGAAAAACTGACTTAGATAGGATAATTTAAATTGATTCCTTACTTGTACCAAGCGTGTTCAAGATCATGGACCCACCTCATAGATATATGATAGATATATGTCACGGTGTTTTGATAATAATTCACCAATATTAATAGCTATCGAGTTCGGGTTTTTACCATTCACTGGCCCTTTTCGAAAGCTACAAAACTGTATATTTTCCAAACTCAAAAATCACTGATCACTTGTGACATGCCGAGCCACATTGGTCTTGGAGCACGAATTTATGCATTTTTGCCCTCTGTTTAGCCCGTTTTCTGTTGCAAAACAACACATTGAATCAAAACCAGTGTCATATTCGGAATCAGCGTTAAAAACTGAGTCGATTCATGTATGTTTTAACTATTTTTGAGAAACTTTATTTTCTATGAAAAAATGGCCCTATACTCCCCTTAGGCTTCAGGAAAAAATGATTTCTCTCAAAATGGTGTTTTTGTCGTTTAGAATTTTGCCATTTTAGTTTTTTTGGAATTAGATATGCTCAGCTATTTCATTCCACACGATAAATGGCATTTTTGAGAAAAATCATTTTTTCATGGACCCTGAGGGCGAGTGCAGGATTATTTTTTCATAGAAAAAGTTTTTTTCTCAGAAAGACTTCAAACATGCATGGATCGACTCAGTTTTTAACGCCGATTCCGAATATGACACTGGTTTTGATTCAATGTGTTGTTTTACAACAGAAAACGGGCTAAACAGAGGGCAAAAATGCATAAATTCGTGCTCCAAGACCAATGTGACTCGGCATGTCACAAGTGATCAGTGATTTTTAAGTTTGGAAAATATACAGTTTTGTAGCTTTCGAAAAGGGCTAGTGAATGGTAAAAACCCGAACTCGATAGCTATTAATATTGGTGAATTATTATCAAAACACCGTGACATATATCTATCATATATATATGAGGTGGGCCCATGATCTTGTATACGCTTGGTACAAGTAAGGAATCAATTTAAATTATCCTATCTAAGTCAATTTTTCAAGCTGAACACGAATCTGAAGTCTATTTTCGTGACTTCTGTAAAAATTGTATAACTTTGTGTGATAGAATCAATGGTGACTTGGTAGGGTAGAGCACAGTGTGGTCCATGCTAATTTGGCCCCAAGTTTTTTTGTCTTGACAATTTAATGTCAAAAGATGTATCACGACAAGATCTATGTCTGGTAAAAAAAGAAGTTTGGGACCGCTTGCATCACTCAAGAAAAGCCCAAAATACTGCCATCTCAGAGTGTAGAATTTCTTGGAATTTTGAAGGTTTTTGATCTATAGGGTTTCTTTTATGCCAGATATGAACCATCGAAATAGAATAAATTTGTAGCCTATACTATTCACTATCTAATGAGATGTGGCCGATCTCAAACGGTCAAACCGTTCATAAGAAAATATCAAAATACTGAGCACACCCATTTTTCGCGGATTTTTAGGGTTAAAATTGACCGCTTTACAATTGTTTTGCCTCGCATTCTTCATAGATAAAACCAAATGACCTAATATTTTGAATTTAACTATAGATTGCCTAGACCTATCATTTGAGAAAATAAAATCGAAAAAAAAATTTTTTCCTCTGGCGACTTCTTTGGAGAGTAGAGTGGTCTTCTCGCGGACCCTCTTTTAATATCTAAATTCCATATCTAAGAATTCTTCCTATCTTTATCCTTTGAATTTTACAGGGTGTTTCAAGAGTCTCTTACGGATAAGCTCTTCGTTTGTCTTTACTATGTTACTTGACATTATCAACAATTTTTTTTTCTATAAAGGATAAACAAATCAACCGAGTTTTCATTTATTCGAACAAACTTCAAAACTACTGTTCAAAGGTATCAAATTTAGCCCTATTACTGCCAGCATGGGTCATTTTTGACTGGTAATCAAAAATTTGAAAATATACCGGAAGTATTTCGTGCTTTCCAGGTTTTCGGAAGCAACTAACATTTCTTATGAATTCATATATGTTGTTGAGTCCAAAAAGAAATTCATTTCCTTTTTCCTATCATTACAAGCCTTTCGTACAATACCATGTCTTCATTATACAACAAACATAAAACAAGAAAAGAATACAAGTGAAATTTTCAATTCATAAACCAATCACTCATTCACTATTCTGACTGTATATTTCGAATCCATTAAAAAGCATTTTTTGAGTAATTTTAAGCAATTCAATTTGGATGATAGGCGAATTGAACATCGTTTGATTTTTCAAACTTCCAAGGACAAAAAAACATTAACTAAATGTCATAATTGTTCGGAATTTGTTTATAATGAGCATTGTGTGAAACGCATTTTTTCTATTACTTGCTCTAAATAATGGAAGAATATCATTTTAATGATTTTTTGTATGACATTAAATATGAAAACAGCACATTTTATCAGAACACCAATGCAAGAGTGAAAAAAAATTAGTTCATGAAAACATATGTTGTCAGTATAGTAATTAAGAAACGCTACTAGCACTGGGGTCAATAGAAATATATATATAATTTTAATAATATCAACGAGAAGCTGCTGCAGTCTACCAGGATCTCTCCAGAGTCTTCGAAAATCTCTCAGTCTTCCAGAGTTTCGATATGGATGCCGCGAAACCCTGGAAGACTCTGGCATATATTAATAAACTTATCATAATTATATTCATATATTTCTATAATATAGATATTGTGAATTATTTTGTAATTCGTTTGTGTCGTTAATTCTAATTGCCTGAGTTTCGACTTGATCGCATTCAATTCGTTTTTGCGAAGATATATTAAAATAAAATACTATCAAAAAACTGGTGGAGAATTGAAATATTTAAGGCTCCATACCACTCAATGAGCCGAAGTAAATAAAACAAAGTGTAATGTACTGTTTCTCTGGAAATAGAAAGAAAAGGTTAAATTTTGTTATTTCAATGAAAGGCAATACATTTTAACAATTCTTTTGAAGTTTGTTCGTATAAATAAAAACTCGGTTGATTTGTCTATTATTTACAAAAAAAGATCCTTGATAACATCCAATAAAATAGTAAAAATAACCGAAAAAATTATTTCCAAGAAGCTTTCGGGACACCCTGTATATGAAAATCTGTGAGGCATCATTTTCTTACTGTTTCAAAAAATAATTCTAGTCTTTCTGACAACTTTCATCTAAATGTAATATTCGTGAATGAATCACTCTTCTTTCTACAACTAAAATTCAGCTCAACATTCCACTGGATCAAATATAATCTTCAAATCAGAATAAAATGATATTATCATCGCATCATTCCCCTAGAAACAGAAATACATATTTTAATTACCAGATTTTAATGTTGAATAGCTTTATAGCCGCATTTCTCGAACAAATAGTCATGGCAAAAAGCCTTCTTTTAGTGAACTGAATTAATTCCGTCGTAGAGCTATTTTGTCAAAATTAAAATGAGTTTCAATGTCATTCTCTGTCAACCTTCAATTTAACTCAAT
This sequence comes from Rotaria sordida, assembly GCA_905250125.1. Classification (NCBI taxonomy): domain Eukaryota; kingdom Metazoa; phylum Rotifera; class Eurotatoria; order Philodinida; family Philodinidae; genus Rotaria; species Rotaria sordida. The sequence goes on from CAJNOL010000506.1 coordinate 62,787, forward strand.
ATGCATTTAAATGTTCTGTTTTTTTGCCATCATTCATCGTCCACAGGAGAACATTATGCCGTATAGCATTCACCATGACTACTTGCTAATGGAAATAGAAATAACGAGCACTTCATACTTGTATTCTTCGCTGTGTATAAAATGCATTTAAATAAGATGAAAAAGAAAGAAAACGAGTTCTGTACAATTGTGCAAAACAGATCGAAAATGAATTGAGAGCAAGCAAACAATCGTTTAAAAAGCAAGAGAGTTTGAAGAGTAGCGACAACTGTAAGAAAAATGATTGATGCTGCAATTGTTGATTAGTTACTAGCTATTGCAAAACAGAAAAAGAGTAGCCATGTTTTAATAACTTTTGATACGTGCACGATAAACAGGATCGGGTTGTTGCGATGGAAAGCACAGAAATCACACTATCCAACTGTATATCTTGTCGGTTTTTGGTGGTTTTCATTAGTTATTTCGTCCTGGGTTTTCATTGTGAAATCATAGCATGATGGTAGAAAAGGTTGAATCCGAATTTTGACATCACCGTTAGATTCTTCGTCAAAATATCTATAAAACGAGTAGTCAACAGAATTTTTCACATCGGAATTTTCGGTACTCGTAGGGCCCTCAGAGAGCACAATTATGGGAAAAAACTAGCCCTTTGTTTTGCATTTTTTCGGATCATAACCAATTGTTCTCCATTGGTTTTCGACTATAATGAACATAATGCGGATATTTATAATCTTCTTACAAGAAGCTTTTGTGCACAAATTCGCTCACCAAGCTCGATTTCGACTAAATAATCTGTCCTTTTTTTCTTGATTTAACCCTTGTTTCCAACTGTTTGGTATCAGATATCATCGTGGAATATATTACCTTAATTGAGAAGTAATGAAAACAGTCGAAAACGATCTCAACTTCAATCGATGTCTTGTGCCCCGAAATGTGCCCCTTCATCTTCATCTATTATGCCTTCTTCAATCTGTTCGATGAACTGATTCGATTTCTTGAAGATTTCTTCACTCTTGCACATATGCTCGATGTAGGTAGCAGCTCTGGTAGAATCCAACGTTGAAATTCATTTCAGAGCAAAATCTCCAGTATCACTACGAAGAAAGGTATTGTTTTTGCATACGTAATTTCCGAGGTCACACTGAAAAAAACTGATACCAGGTCGAACTTTATTAGGTTCAAGCTGTCGATCACATTTTCTGAACCTTTTAAGCTCAAAAGAAGTGAGCTCCAAATGTAAACTCCAAATTTGGAGCCCGCTAACGCATTCATATTTTACCATCATTTTGCAGTCCATGTTTAATCTCAAGGTCTATCCTATAGGGGTACTCATATGTCTTGAAGGGCTATACTATGAATGTATGCACAGGTTCTCAAAGGCTATCCTATGGAAGTATTCAAAGGTCCTCAAGACCTACTGTATAGGAATACCCAGAGGCCCTCAAAGTCTATCCTATAGGCATACCTATAAATCTCCAAAGGCTATTCTCTAGAGTTACCCATAAGTCGCCCAGTTTTACCAGGCGGTACCCATACATGTCTAAGACTTTCGATATTGATATTTGTAAGTTCTCAAGGGCTACGCAGTTAAGGATCAGTAAGTTCACAAGGGCTACTCTGTAAAAAAAAAAGTTGGCCGACTGAATCTTTTAGGGTTCTAGATTTGGGTACCATTTTAAGATCCTTTTTCAGTTTTAGCCAGAAAATCTGGAACTTTTTTAAGTTCTAAATTTTTCGGATAGAACTATAAAAAAGGTTCTTAAAATAGTACCCAAATCTAGAACCTTAAAAGGTTCACCATGACACCAATTTTTTTTAGAGAGTAGCGTATAGTAGTGTGCAAAAGAGTAGGGATACGACAGCTCCAATCGAGTTCACTGAGCTAGAGCTGGTCCCGTAGCTGTCTTTCCTATCAGCTGGAGATGTACACCAGCTGCTAAACTCGTCTCTCATGAGGTGTGGAGCTAGAAACATTAAAAACATAATACTAAATCGATCTTTCAGTGAAGAGGAACTAAAATTATACCTAAATTTCGAAAAAAAATCCATTTGGTATAATTACTCATTGTGAAGTAAAACCAGTTCTCACGAGATTCCATTACGCCAAGAGCAGAAAGAAAGTCCTCCTTCAGTTCCGAAATGAAAACTAAAGTACACACCACTCACATTACCGCATTGCGCACTATACCCTAACATATCCCACGCTACTTAATACACTACGTGCGAACGATGCTCTTGCTAAAGTTTTCAGGGCTACATTTGAACGTCCTAGAAAACCAACGATGACTAGCGCTAGATATCTCTTGAATAGTTAGAGCTACAAGGCATCGCTCGAATGGATAGTCATTCGAGAGTAACCAGAACTACACGAAGACAGTCCTTGAAAAATAAACTATACGAAATCTTGTTAACTATTGAGGACTTATGGCTATCCCTATACGATAGACTTTCAGAACCTATGGTTCCCCCCATAGGATAGCCCTTGAAAATCTCTGATTACCCCATAGAATAGGCCTTGAGAACCTATAGATATTCGCATAGGATAGCCCTTCAGAAGCTGTGAGTACTTGGATAGGATAGACCTTGAAGACCTATGGGTACTCACATAAGATAGCTCGTGAGGATCTATAAGTTCCTCATAGGGTAGCTCTTCAGGACCTATAGGTACCCCATACTCTCTTATAAAAAAAGAAGCTTGACAGGACGATTTTTGGTTCTGCACGTGGTGCAGAACCCATTTATAGTTCTGTATCATATGAAATACCCTTAAAAGTTCTGCACGATAATCCAGAGCTGTAAAAAGTTGCGTAGTTAGAAATACTGAAGCCAAAAAGTCCTGCCCGATACTATGGAACTACAAAAAGCTTTCTGTCAGAAATGCCGAATCCAAGAGGTTCTACAACAATAATGCTGACCTCTATGCAAAATTGTTGAACTCTACAGGTTCTGCCTAAAAATACGGAACCTTGAATGGCTCCACTCAGTGATTCTAAACCATAAGAAGTTCCATGTTTTTAAAATATTAAGCCTGAAGAAGTTCTACCAGTTCTCTAGAACTCTTCCAATTTTATCAGCCAAAATAAGAAACTATAAATGGATTCGGCAAAGGAAAAAATGATCCAAGAGATACTTATTACAAATTGTTTTTTGGTAAAAGCTCAGTGTAAAATCTCCTTTTTAAATATCAATTACAACACATTCGACAGAAGTGTTTCATCATATGTTTTAACCATACTTCAGCTTTGCTATACTTTATTATAATATAGCTGATCACTTTTCTCCACGATCGAGTATGTTTAGGAAGGTCGCTTTAAATTTGCTGTTAATTTAACTTATGCATAGATTAGATTATCAGTAACTTAAATTTAAAAATAAATCCAAATTCTAACAAATTTAATTCATTTTAAATTGAACTTATTTATTTTTTTGGAATCTCTTAAGTTAAAAATTTGATTAAATTATTCCATTGCTTTATAAGTCTTTAAACTTTCAATAGGCTATATAATGGCGGCCTTATGACTTTCCAAGCAGTATCTGAGAATGATTCCTCTAATTTTCCAAGAGCTATCTAGAAGCAGTACTGATAACTTTCCAAGGTCCATCTAGGGATAATTCCTATGACGTTGCAAGAGCTATACAAAGAGGACCTTTCTAAGTCCTCAAGAGCTATATAAGGGTAATCCCTATAATCTTCTAAGGGCTATTTATAGACAGTCCTTATAGCCGTTCAAGGGCTTTCTCAGGGGTCTTTATAACTTTCCAAAGGCTAGCTAAGAATAATCCCTATAACTTTCCAATGGCTAACCATAAACAATCTTTATAACCTTGAAAAGGCTTTCTGAGGAGCCTTTATAACTTTCCACAGGTTATCCAAGGAGAATCCCTATAATCTGTTAAGGGCTATCTAAGTAATTCCTACAATCTTCTAAGGACTATCTAGAGACAGTACTTATGATCTTATAGGAGCTATATAGGAGAGACGGGAGTCTTCATAACTTCTCAAGAGCCATCTAACGAAGAAACATTCCCAAGTGATTCGCACCGTTTTAGCTCATAATGGGCCCACAAGAAGATTTCAGTAAGAATAGAGAAAGCCTAAAAGGGTTCATGCTATTGCATCTTTGTAGCCAAGTTGTGCTCATTTTACTGAATTTTCAATCTATTTTAAGGTATTGAGCGGAAAAGCAAATAACGAATTTTTCATCTGAAATGTCTACCATAGATAGGCATGATCACACTTAGAATATCCTTGAGGTCTGAGTCGAAGAGAATGTCCCTGTATCGAGATATGGAATTTTCAAAAATTAGTTGTTTGCTACAAATATTTCACAAAAGTCGAGTTTAATTGAAAATTCAATAACTCAACAAAGGAACATTCTTTTCGGCTGAAATCTTCAGGATATTCTAAGTGTGATTATACCTATCTACGGTAGACATTTTAGATGACACCTTCAGTATTCGATTTTCTGTTCAATACCTTAAAATGGGTCGAAAATTCAGTAAAATGGGCACAACTTGGCTCCAAAGGCGTAATGGCATGAACTCTTTTAGCCTTACTCTATTCTTACTGAGATCTTCCTGTGGGCCCAATATGAGCTAAAACGGTGCGAATCATCTAGGAATGTTCCCTCATAATTGTAATCTCTATAACCTCCTAAAGACTATCGAAGAATAATTCCTATAACTTTTCAAGGGATGTATAGTGGAGGAATAGTCTCTATAAACTTCTCAAGGGTCATCTCATGGTAATCTCTACAATCTTTTAATGACTATGCAGATACAGTCCTTATAACTTTCCAAGGGCTTTTCAAGGATAATCCATATAATCTTTGAAAGCCTATCTTGGAAAAGTCCTTTTAAGTTTCCCAGGGCTATTTAAGGATAATCTCTAAAATTTGTCAAAGGCTATATAAGAGGTATTTACAACTTGCGAACTATAGCCTGAGGATAATCCTTATAAAACTTTAAAGGGTATCTAGAGTCACTCCTTATAGCTCTTTCAGAGTAAACTAAGGGATTCTTTAGAACCCTTGGGAAGTGGTAAGAACTGCCTCTAGACTGCCCTCCAAAAGTTATAGGGATCATCTGTGATTAATCTTTAGAAATTTATAGATATTATCATTAGATATCTTTTGAAGAGTTATAAAACTTATGAACAAATGGAACAGTTAATTTAATTTTGAATGTAATCAATCACAAAAAGCAAATTAATTAAGTTTGTTTTAAATTTTAGTTGCTAGTAGTTCATATTTGTTTAAATTCTACAGAAAAATGACATCCTTAGTTGGAAATTGAATAACTAAGGTAAGACTTTTAAAATACTCAGATAGTCATTCTTTGAGTATGTTTAGGTCTATTAGAAATCAGTATACCAGGGTAAGAACGCTTAGAATACTAAATTAATCATTTATTTGTTATGTTTTAGAATCACTAAAAATCAAAATGTCAACACTCTAAGTTAAAATGTGTCGACTTTTTCCGTCGTAAATTATAGTGTCGTGAGTTCCAGCAAGAAAATGTGTCGCATTTTAATGTGTCGTATTTTTAACCGTTCTGTACATATATGACGACTGTTCATTCACCATTTTGTTCCGCGTGTATATCTATATATAATCTATCTGAACTATCACATGAGAACCATAAGTTTTCATGCACCATTCTATATAATATATTTCTCGATTATATATTTCTTGTAAATATTTCGAGAAACAATGACCTCACTTTAAGAGAAATCTACCTGGCAGTAGTCTGATCAGGATCTGACTAATCTTGCACGGTTGAATCTCAACATCAGACTTTTTAACGGTGTTGCATCAAACACTGATGTTAATTGTTCTAATTAAATATTGATGGATATAATGCATCAAAGAAAAAAAATTATAGATACGGTGAAACCTAGGCTCGAACCGCGATTTCAGGATGTGTCGTGGGATAATGTGTCGTAAGCTTGCTGGAGAAAATGTGTCGCAACGAGCACCTCGTGTCGTGCTTGAATGTGTCGTGGAATATGTTGCGAATCACGACACATGCGACACATTTTAACTTAGAGTGAAGGTAAGAACTCGTGGCATACTATATTTAATCATTGTCGTGTTCTATTTTAGGTTCATTAGAAATGGAAATAGCAAGGTGAGAGCTGTTCAAATAATAATATTAACCATTGTTCTGCTTTGTTTTAGGTCCATCTGAAGTCTTAATAAAAAGGTAGGAATATTTGAGATAATATGACTAATCCCTAATCTCTAAAAAAAAACGGGTGTCATGGGGAACCATTAAGAGTTTTAGCGAAGGTCCTGAACTCTTTAAGGTTCTAGATTTGGTTACTATTTTCAGAACCTTTTTTAAAGTTCTAGCCGAAAAGTCTAGAACTTAAAAAGGTTTTAGCCCGAAAGTCTGAAACTTTAAAGAGTTCAGACTTTTTGGCTAGAACTAAAAAAGGCTCAGTCGAACAGCTTCTTTTTTTTACAAAGTGTCCTCTCTTGTTTTAGATTTATCTCCAGTCAAGATACCAAGGTAAGGGTTCTTGAGCTAATAAAACTAAGTTTTATTTTATTTCGTTTTGGGTTTATCTCAAAATAGGATTTCCTAATCGAAGTTCGTTAAGCAGTTTCCGTGATTATGATTCTGGAAGCTTCTAAAAGCTTTTGGGTAATCACAAATTCGGAAACGCGTATCGGTATCTTAAAAATACGGTGTTTTTAGAGTGCATGGAATTGTTTTTGAGCTGTAGAATTCATTGGTAAGAAATAGGATGGTTTCAACGAAAAACCCGCCAAATGTCATACGTTATTGGTACGGGTGAACCATTCTTGATACAGATTTAAAATGATTTTTTGAAGTTTTCACAGAACCCTTTCTAGCTGGAACCATTTCCAAGGATTCTGTATTGTACCCAATGGCAGAACACACAAAAAAGTTCTGCAAAACTTATGTTTTTTTTACAGAGTAGAAAAAATTGTCGCTTGCAAAGAAATCATCCAAATATTTGATAAATTATTAATTTCATGAAAATAGAAGGAAAACATGTACAACATATACATTTTCAATGATCTTCTGGCACATCAAATAAAAAAAAACAAATGTACTGCAGCATTACAAAATCGAATAGATGTCTTGTGTCATCGATATACTAATTATTTGTTAAGTACATCTAGTCATCTTACTGCCCTGTCTTTCATCGTGACGAAGAAGAAATGATGCACCAAAAATTTTAATTCACTTATTCAATTGACTTACCGAGAATTTTTTGTTTGTTTTTGAGTCATTTCTTATTTAATAATAAAATTCATTTACATTAAACTGTTGATTATTTTATATGCCCAATAAAAAAATCTAAATCTGTTTTCCATATTTATTGTCCTCCAATATTTTTACTTTCGACCAAACTTGAGATTACCGGAATGAATTGATGCTTACATTTTAAATTTTCTATACCTTACATACTATTCGAACAGTCGCATTCTCTTATCAGTTGGTATCAGTGCACTGATATAGTTCCAGTATACTTAGGAACTCTAAATAATTTTACAGTTATCTGTTTCTAAGAACTTTGAGGACAAATAGAACAGGTATTTTATTAAGGTTAGACATAACAAGACGACAAAGTTATTCTCATGGGATGATCAGATACTAGCAATGAAGCATATAGCATGCTGAGCTATATCTGCGTAGAATGTCCTTTGTTCTTCTGTTGCTTTTGGATCAATTTCCATAGTGACCCATTCGAATCTTCGAAACCCAGCTTTTTTAAAAGTGTTTTCATATGTTTCAGGGCTGTACCAAAATTGATTGAATGTAAATTCGTTTGGTGTATCAATGTCGAAAGTAAATTTAATGCTTTCGCCATCCTTTGGTCGATCAGAAACAATGAAATTCCATCCGTATTTATGATACTTGTGCACATCACTTGTTGAAAAGAAGGGATTGGGTTCGATGCCAATAAGGAAGCCACTACATAGTTCACGAATGCCAGATATCATAGTGCATAGGTCCTCGGTCGACCTTGCGTTGCATAGTACATAAGTCGACATGACAAGCGAACATACAAAACTATTGTTTTTCTTGTCCAAACTTGTAATGTCTTCCACGTAATACTGCAAGCGTTCACTGTATTGCTTGCTAGCTTCCTTAGCCAAATTGATCATCGTTTTACAGATGTCTAGGCCAATTGCAAGCTGAACAATGTCATCTTGCACCAATGCTCTTGTAAGACCGCCTTCGCCACATCCTACATCTAAGATTTGTTCAATCGGATGCGGTAATGAACATTGAACTTGATCAATCAACCGTTTTAGGTTAAATATGTCGAACAGCTGACGATATTCACCGAGTAGTGAGGATTTCCTGTAGTTATCGGCGAGCGCATCATAATTAATGACTGATATCTGTTGTTCATTAGCCAGCAATGGGTGTTGACCCCGTTTGTCGTTCATTACCTAGCTGCCTGCTGATTGTCTGTCCTTTATCAATGTACGACAGCTAGATAGGTTGGCGTAATGATCAACTGGTGTGTCTAAAAGCTCTAATAACAATGATAACATACTAATTCTATAGAAAGAGTTCGAGAAGTTTGACAACGACTTTAAAATTTATCGTTCTTGCATGCAATACTTAGAGCGTACCAAAAGTTCGTGTCTCGACGTTGCTTACCATATAGTAAGCTTTAAGAAACTTTTTTTCTATATAGTCTGATGGAGAAAAGAATGCTCTATTTTTCTATGCTATTTGATCATAGTTCAACTAATATCATGCTAATAAATTTTCGATAAGACTTTATTTTTGTTGTCATTTGTGCTCTAGTAAGATCTGCGTTGCAGTATCCAATCCCTTGATACGTTGTATTGACCACTAAAATATACCATAAGATGCGGCGCGAAAAGCTCTACAATTTACGTAAGACCGCTTATTTTATAGTTTCACTTTTCGTTTTCAAAATGGACACAATTTTGGGTTATCGAATTTCGACTATGCGAAATTGATAATTTTTTGATGCATGGCGACTTCCTTTTTTGTTATTTCATCGTTTCGTCATCTGATATGCTTTTATTAAAAGAAAACAAAATACACCACAAGATGCAGCGCGAAGAGTTCTACAATCTTCATAGTAAAGCTTATTGTAATTGTTTTCAAAAGAAGGAAAATTCTGTGCAACCAATCTTTGCAATGCCCAGAATTTGGCATCTCAAAACTTTGTTTATTTTCAAAGCACAAAGGGCAACTTTAAAGTAAGTGGTCTTATGTAAATTGTAGAGCTTTTCACGCTGCATCTTATGGTATATTTTAATGGTCAATACAATGTATCAAGGGATTGAATACTGCAATGCAGATCTTACTAGAGCACAAATGACAACAAAAATAAAGTCTTATCGAAAATTTATTAGCATGGTATTAGTTGAACTATGATCAAATAGCATAGAAAAATAGAGCATTCTTTTCTCCATCAGACTATATAGAAAAAAAGTTTCTTAAAGCTTACTATATAGTAAACAACGTCGAGACACGAACTTTTGGTACGCCCTAAGTACAACAAACTTTACTTTTACGCACACGCTTCTCGAAACGTTTACTTCTCAAATGACAAAAACAGCTCTTCTTTTCTCGATTGGTGAAAGATGTTTCTAATAATGGCATCTAATCTCTATCGTACGCATTGTCTCAGATCGTATATCCTTGGAAGCAGAGGGGTCGAGCAAAAGCTGATCTGTACTGCTCGTAGAAGTTCAGTTGTTCTGAGAACTCCGATGTGTAGGTTGCATAGTCAATACCCGTGCTAACTCTTATATATTTCAATAATTTCGTATAGAACCGACTGAATATTTCCACTAGCTCAATAATCCTCAGTGAGTTTCGTCCAGAAAATTCACAACCTCTTCACTCAGTATGCAATTCCTACTTGGCGATGACTCAATCTTTATTATGTCCAGTCTGACTGGTTTTACCAACAGCGTCTCCGAAAATATTTTTCACACACGATACCTTCATTTCAATTTAACTATCGATTTTAGATTGGAGAAACATCATTACTGTGAGAAGGGGCCGTAATACTCTTAATCATTGTGATGATCATATGAGCAATATTGCTAGAGGAAGGATCTTTCGAAAGGAGTTGTATCAATGTGGTCTTCAGAAAGTAGTGGGCGCAGCATATTTTTCAAACATATTTTGGCATCATTTTGTAGCTCTTGACAAACTTTATCTACCCAAAAGAAGTATCGCTTTTTCCACGTGAAAGATTGTCGTGATTATAAACACTACAACGAACTATCATGGTTCATATTTGTTCTAAAAAGCTGTTAGCGCAATCCCTTGCGGGATTAAAAATGTGAAACACGATGGACCTATTGTTACTAATTAAATAGACATCGTTTTGTTCCATTTCTTCAAGATAGATTTGTAGCTTACCATTTGTTTGATGCTTCAAAACTACAGTTTCTCTGTCACGGTTTGTGATGGGTATTGGGGTTTCTCTGTCACGGTCTGTGATGGGTCCGGAAGTTCTCTGTCACGGTCTGTGATGGGTATTGGGGTTTCTCTGTCACGGTCTGTGATGAGTACTAGCGTTTCTCTGTCACGGTCTGTGATGGGTATTGAGGTTTCTCTGTCAGGGTCTGTGATGGGTATTGGGGTTTCTCTGTCACGGTCTGTGATGGGTCCGGAGGTTCTCTGTTACGGTCTGTGATGGATACTAGGGTTTCTCTGCCACGGTCTGTGATGGGTATTGAGGTTTCTCTGTCACGGTCTGTGATGGGTCCGATGATTCTCTGTCACGGTCTGTGATGGGTCCGATGATTCTCTGTCACGGTCTGTGATGGGTCCGGAGGTTCTCTGTCACGGTCTGTGATGGATACTAGGGTTTCTGTCACGGTCTATGATGGGTATTGAGGTTTCTCTGTCACGGTCTGTGATGGGTCCGATGGTTCTCTGTCATGGTCTGTGATGGTGTCTGGAGTTCTCTGTCACGGTCTGTGATGGGTCCACAGGTTGTCTGTCATGGTCTGTGATGGGTCCAGAGGTTCTCTGTCACGGTCTGTGGTGGGTATTTGGTTCCTCTGTCACGCTCTGTGATGGGTTCAGAGGTTCTCTGTCACGGTCTGTGATGGGTCCAGAGCTTCTCTGTCACGGTCTGTGATGGGTATTTGGTTCCTCTGTCACGGTCTGTGATGGGTTCAGAGGTTCTCTGTCACGGTCTGTGATGGGTCCAGATGTTCTCTGTCACGGTCTGTGATGGGTCCAGAGCTTCTCTGTCACGGTCTGTGATGCGTATTTGGTTCCTCTGTCACGGTCTGTGATGGGTATTTGGTTCCTCTGTCACGGTCTGTGATGGATATTTGGTTCCTCTGTCACGGTCTGTGATGGGTATGAAATTTCTCTGTCACGGTCTGTGGGGGGGAGGGGGGGGTGGGTGCAAATTTCTGCCCCTAAACACTTCAACACTCCTTTCAGATCGTGTTTCACAAAAGGACTACTAGGTTATAGTATAGAATGTAGTAAATGATCTTCATGAAAATCACTCATGGGCAGCGAGAGAGGTTCAGAGATATAGGAAAAAACATAAGTCATACGATAGACATGTTTTCTGAAGAGATTTTCATTGAAGACTGATTTGTAGACAAATTGTTCCCCGTCCTTTTCCCAAAATACTCAGAATTCAAAGTTCTACAAATGCTGAAAATCTCATGGACATCAGTGATCAGTTTTGTATACTCGTTTTAGAGCTCATGTTACGTTCAGGCTGAAAATTGAACTCTTTCACAGCACTCTATCGAAAGACGACTGAAGATTGGAAAAGAACTAAATACACTAGTCTATACATTATGGTTAGCATTTTACCAAAAAATGTTCCGAAATCTGACAGAATTCTACGTACGTGAGGAATGTTGAGCACAACATATGACTTTTTCACTACAGTCGGCTATAGAACATAATTCGGGATTACCTTATATATTAGTAGAAACACTTTGAATCTATTGTTATTGTATCCTTACATGGACACTATATGTATACATTTATATATTTAACATGATTGAAATCGATGCCTAATTGCTATCTTATGATGTGCAACAATGTATTAGAAAATATGCTGTTTCGTGTTTTCTCAGTTTTTGCATAGTACTGTGTATAGTAAACTTCTATATCAGTGATATAGCGATATACCAAATCTACTACCCTCGTGCGATATGTATACATGTAAAAATTCGCATTATGATGCACTGAATAACAAGAAGATGCCAGATGGAACAGCACTTCGGTGCCATTTTCTGAATTTTGTTTTTTGGTTGATATCAGCATTTCTTGAATTCAAAAAAGTTCAGTCGAAAAGTCTACAATCTTTTTGGCTTCTGTACTTGCTGTCTGAAACTTTAAAAAAGTTCCATTCAAAACCTATTTTTTTTAGAGTGTGTGCAGTGATAGGAAAAAAACCGGTACTTCTAAATCATGAGAAAAGCTATTATAGACCAAATGATAGTATTTTATGGTCTCAGAAAAAAAACTATGTTGCCGATTGAAAGTGTATAGGAGTTTTTCATGAATAGTGTCAAAATAGTGGGGTCTTCCATTGCTAAAAGTTTCAGCTTGGCTTCTGATACTTTGATGTAAATACCGACAATAAACAGATTACCGTTTTACTTTTGTTCATATGATATTCACTAAAATACAAATAAAAGAATATCCTTCTCTTTCTATTAGTATCTTATTATTATATAACGCCCACACGCGTTTGTTCTTTTAACTTTTATTTAATTTTTTCTCTTTCTCTTACTCTTAATACAGAATAGAAACTATGTAACGCACACTATGAATGAGAGAAACAATAGAAAACTTTCGCATTATACTGTATCGTGCAATATCCTTGTATCTTCTTACTAATATTCCTATCTTTTTACGTTCTTAGTCACTTACATAAAAGTAGAAAACATATCTATCACCTACGTTTATTATTTGTTAACGTTTTGGAACAATAAACTATATATATTTTAAAAAAGAGTATTTCATTACCATGAGGTTGCATTTTGTGCATTGTTACAAAAGTTGTAAAATGCATTCATTTCTCTTCAAGGCTACCTTCTGTCGCGTTCTTTTACTCTCTTCAACACTTATCCTGAATTGAAATAGAACATGTATAAGAATAAAAATTCTTTGTTTTTCATCGATACGCGTCGACTGTCGCTCAGTTACGGAGACGCGAATCGCTCTTTAGAAAAAAGGTGGGTGGATATCTTTCGAATAATTTTTAATAGGAATAAGGTAGAGAACTGCGGTTTTCACCGTTGGAAACAGGAGATGAAAATGCATCGAACTGTATGTTATACGCTGATTTGATCTAGTGTTTTCTTGGACTAAAGTTAGTATCTTTGAAAACAAACATAGTACGATAGTTGGCTAAAATAAATCTCAGGTAGTCAAATGTGCATTTGAACCGTGCATCGAAGGACTACAAAACTATTCGATGCCTAGACTTTAAGATATGACCGTTCACAAGTTGTATGAATTTTGCTCGAATCTTGCGACTGATTTTAGCGTGCTCAAAAAGTGAGTGCACTCTGGAGTCGGTCAGTATCTCCGGCCGGCCGACTGTTTACATAATAACTTTTGATAGGAGGGTCCAATCGCGATGAGATTTTTTGCACAGTTTTGTCTCAACGATATCTTGGTCGAGCTCGAAGATGAGAAGGATTAATCCAGCCGATGCTGCAGGATTGGAAAGATGGTCATTATTCTCTATGCCTTCCTATGCGAAAATCGACCTATCTCCGCTTTCGTGAAAAACTTTTCCTATCATAGTCAAATAAAACTCCAACTATTATATACCATTCGATAGAGAATTTCATGAGCTACAAAATGGCATATAACTCATAAAGAAACAAGAAGTTTAGAGTTGAGCAGTAATCAATAGAAATCGAGTTATAGGAAAAACGACTTTCTTAGGGTAAATTAAGGCGAAGGGTTCAAATCTGAGCTGTATTCGCTCCGAAACTCTATTGATTGAGCAGTGACCAATAGAAGTCAAGTATTTATAGATAAGGTTTGCCAGGATAATTTTTATATTCCCATATTCTAGAACGACTCATCTGTCTCATTCACTTTTTGAAGTATATATAACTCTCGAATTTAAATCTCAGGTTTCCACATTTATGTTTAATATAACAATTCTTGCAAAAAAATAGCTTGTTCGCGTTGTCGTATATTTCATAAGAGAACAACTTTCCAATGTTTTCTTTACTTGGGTCAGTCGAAAAATAGTGACTTTAGCGTTTTATTTCTTCACTGGAAGCTTAAGTAAATTTTTTCCCAATATATACTTGTATCACCAATATTGCTCGATACTTCTTCAATATATCATCATTCACCGGTTACTTCTCTTATATGAGAAAAGTTCGATGAAAGCTATAAACGATTACACGACATTTGCGCGCATGACATTTGCGCGCCGACACTTACGAGCCGACATTTTCGCGCACGACACTTGCGCGCACGACACTTACGCGCGTGACATTTGCGCGCAAAATGATTTCTTTTCATGAAATGAGTCTTCGTTTGGGTTTGAGTGTGATGATGGCGGAAGGTGGGTGTCACTGCGATGGGGGAGCAGCAGTTCAAGACAATCCTTCATGCATCTTCACTACCCTAGGGAAAATCTTTGATGTTTCTATGTCTGATCCTTAACGAATCCAATCAGGATCCTTCAAGAATTCGCTGTTTTTTCCTGAGGAAACGACTAAATCCTGAAAGAAGCGTATAGCCACACAATTTCAAGATTCTGATAGGATTCCTAGCAGGATCCAATCAGGATTCTGAACAGATTCCATCCGAAGTGCAAGAAATCTTGAAAGAATCATCTCTATTATTCCTGTAAAGATACTCAGCAGGATTAAGCTTGAATCTTTGTAGGATCCCGCATTCATGATTTCGAAAAATATCTTGATAGAAACCTGGATAGATCATAAATAGGTCCCTGCCTAAACGTGCGAAGGCCAATAAAAGTGAGCTCCGCATGTAAACTCCAAATTTGGAGCTCAATTTTCTTCTCAATCCTTCTGTTATGATTTATAGCACCACCAAGAGTACTGGTAGCATTACCTTGGATGCCAGAGGCATTTCCTGGGATCCCACTAACATTGCCTAGGATGCTAATATCAATTCTCTCGGCTGCTATGGGCACCACCTGAGATGCTACAGGCATCGCCTGGGATGCTATAAGCCCGACGCAAAATGCTACTAGCGTCGTAGGTAACGCCTCTGGCACCCAAGAAGATGCCTCTAGGATTCCCGGTAATGGCTCTAGCGTCCCAGGAAATGCTTCTAGCATCATAGAGAATGCTTTTAGCAACCTAGTAAATGCTTCTAGCATCATAGAGAATGCTTTTAGCAACCTAGTAAATGCTTCTAGCATGAAGGAGAAGGCTTCTAGCATCACAGAGAATGCTACTAGCACCTCAGGGAATGTTACCAGCATCACAGTGAATGCTAATGGGATTCCAGGGAATGCTACTAGCATCAAAGCGAATGCTTCTAACAGTCCAGGAAATGCTAACAGCAACCCAGGGAATGCTACTGGGATCCCAGGGAATGCTTCAAGCATCCCACTGAATGCCACTAGCATTCCAGGGAACGCTATCAGCATCACAGGTTATGGCTCTAGCATCTTAGGCGATGCTATTAGTATTCGAGAAAATGCCAGTAGCATCCCAGAAAATGCTACTAGCATTCTAGGTGGTGCTATGAACCATAGCAGAGGGACTGAGAAGAAAATGAGCTCCAAATTTAGACTTTTCGCAATTTGGAGTCTACGCAGTTTGGAGCTTACGTTTCTTGATCGCGTGCGAAACCCTGGAAAAACGAATTATCAAGAACTGCGGCAGGATCTTGAAGAAAACCTGACAAGATCCTTGAAGTCCAGGATCCTGAAAGATTCGTCCAGGATTTCTCAATGAATGGTCAGAATTGAGACTAGGGTAATACTTAACCCTCACACCCACACGCACAGCCAGCATCTATTTCCTAAGCCACATCCATAGTCATATCCAACCCAGAACGAAGCCAAGCGCAGAAAAAAATCATTTTGCGCGCAAGTGTCGCACGCCTAAGTGTCGTGCGCGAAAATTTCGTTGCGCGAAAGTGCCGCTGCGCGGAAGAGTCGTGCGCGCAAGTGTCGTGCGCGAAAATGTCGGCGCGCAAGTGTCGGCGCGCAAATGTCACGCGCGCAAATGTCGTGTCACGGCTATAAACGTATGTTTCAAATGACCAAAGAAGATTTTCGATTTTTACATCAAAGTGGATACTGCACTTCATATCGAACGAAAAGTTTTTCATCATTATTGATATTCTGTTTTTGGTGATCAAGCTCGAACTCGCTATACAGTTATTAGATATTCAAAATGCGTTGGTGGAGGTGGAAAATAGATCGAAGATGAATGACGAGCTGGTCGACTGGTAAGCGAGACAACATCTGAAAATATTGAAGAAGTTCATGGTTTTATTGATGATAATTGTCATAATACAATTGATGAAATACAAGTCAAAACTAGGCTGAATCACGATGCAATCATACGAATTATTTCTTAACATCTAAAGCTATAAAATAATTACTGCTTGCTAGAAACCTAACCGGTTGATAGGTGGTCAGCGGGTTGAACGGGTTCGGATGCGTCAAGAAAACTTGGCAGAATTAGAACAAGGGACGCAGCACTTATATATGGTGGTGGCACTCGGTGATTTACGGTTTTATCATAAACGATTTGAGCGAATGTTGTTCAATGCTGCCTAGAGAGCAAAAGGGGACACTCTACCAACTGTGGTTCGACGCAGTCACTCTAGACCAACTATAATACCTGATTCGACGCCTTTCTATCTCCTCTTTCTCATGGTAAAAAAGTTCCAGCTATCCATCGTGTTTCTATTAAAAGCTATTCTAACAATACTTACCTGCCTTTTTTGAAATGGGCAGTCGTTGCATGTATAGTGATGGCAAAGAGTTCCGTGATACTTGAAAATTTGTTGTAACTACTTTTTGTTCGATTTGACCTGATTTGTTACATGTACAATGTATATATGGGCAAAATCATTTGTTAGCAACGTGACTTCGGAAAATTAAAATATGTGTATCTCGAGATAATGAGCTCTCTTAGATCTAATTTTTTATATGTTGTATGGACATTAAGTTACTCTAGATACCCTAAAAAAATTAGCGCTATGGAGCTTTGTTTACAGGAGCTACTGGTAAAAAACTACCGTTAGCGACATGACACAAAAAAGGACATCGATTTCCACTTCGTGTATTTTAGTTTTTTATAACTCCCAATTCATACACAATTTTAGAAAACTAAATAGGGCATTTCATAGACGACTTATAAGGCTATAAAGTCTATATCCAAAATTTTTCTGAGTATGTCTAGATTTTTTGAAAAAAACCGATTTATTTGTCGTTAGCGACGTGACACAGTACGATTACACAATCGAGATGATACTCTTGTAACCAACTGAAAAGTTCAAAATCGACTTCAAACGTTACAAATCATTACTCAGAATCTCTACATGATGATAAGAGAAAAGTTTTCGCTTCTTCACTTTTCAGGGTCTCTGAAAAACCGGTTTTTCGGATGAAACTTTTCAGAGTCCAATCTTGCTGAAAATTTTACCATAGGTGCAGTTTGTGCCCTAGACCCAAGGGGGAAAAAGCTGATTTAAATCAAAAAAATCAGAAAAAAAATCAAAAAAATCAAAAAAACCAAAAAAATCAATAAAATCAATAAAATCAAAAAAATCTTTAATCTCTGTTGTTCAAAACATCAATCAAGGGTGGAACAGCTGAAATCAGATTTTTTGATTTCCGTGATGTTTTTGATTTTTTTGATTTTGTTGATTTTTTGTTTGATTTTTCTGATTTTTTTGATTTTTATGATTTTTATGATTTCGGTTTTGATTTTTTTGATTTTTATGATTTTTATGATTTCTGTTTTGATTTTTTTGTTTTCTTTTTTCATTTTTTTTGATTTAAAATCAATTGATTTAAATCAAAAAAATCAAAAAAAAAATCAAAAAAATCAGAAAAATCAAAATATCAAAAAAAAAATCAAAAAAATCAAAAAATCAAAAAAATCAAAAAAATCTGATTTCAGCTGTTTCCCCCTTGCCTAGACCCTATCCTGAAGTTTTCAGGTTTTTTTCTCATATGGTTAGCGAGATATTCGCTAGTTACTTTTTAATTAATTAATTAATTAATTAATTTTAATTAATAACCATGTGAAAGACCAAACATTTTCACATAAGCCTATGCCAAAAGAATTTATTCAAAAAATTCACTCCTATAGAGAATCAGTCTCAAATGAAAGGTGCAAATGTCCTATTCTGCCTGATTTTGCCGATATATGCTGCAAGCTCCACATGCTAACAACTAAGCGAAATATTATTAATTCTTGTAGGGAATAAGTTCACCAAAAAAATACCTCTAGCAGCAAAAAGTTCTGTGACACTTCCAGTAAGGCTTAACCGCTGATTTTTTGGCACTTTGAAGAACACCATTGGAAAGAGAATGAAAAATGACCTACTTTCTACATCATATCCATTTCGAAATAATGTAGGGTAAAATTCTGAAAAAAGCCAGTTTTCATAGAGTTTTGCATATTCCATTCGAAAAGTTTTTGAAAGTCCCTAGCAGACAAGTGAATTAATATTTCCTTGGTTTCTATCTTGAAGAGGTATCTTATCTGAACAAAACAGGATATCAACCGGCCTTTCGAGTTTGAAATGGAAGAGGGATGCTACGAGAAAAGAAATAGTGTCATTTTTCCAGTATTCACAGCGAAAATCATTGAAAAGGGTGTGGGTGTGGGTGTGGGTGGGTGTGGGTGTGGGTGTGGGTGGGTGCGAGTGTGGGGTGTGGGTGTCGGTTGAAGCCGGTCGGGTCCAAGATTTTTGGATCCGGACCTGGATCCGCTTATAATTTGCTACACTCGAACCCAAAACCGGACCCGCTTATTTAAAAAAAGGTTGGGCCCGAACCCGATCTGGACCCGCTTGTTTAAAAAATATTGGATCCGGACCCTACCCGGACCCGGTCGCTTAAATTTTTGGATCCAAGCAGGATGATAACTCCGTTTCGATAATATATTCAAAAAGTGTTTTGTTGTTTCTTTGTCTATTTTCTAAATACATTCAATTTTTTTCTTCATAAAACGAACAAAATTTTGAAAAAATTCACAATACATTGTATGCATCGAAGTTTTCTTCAGAGCTGAACCCGACCCGGACCCGGTCACAGCAAAATTTTTAGGCCCAGAACCCGACCCGGATCCGGGTCGGGTCCGGGTTCGCGTCCGAGTTCTACCCGACGGGCTCTAGTGGGGGTGTCGGTGGGTGTGGGTGTTGATGTTAGTGTGGGGTTGGGTGGGACGGTTTGGGTGTGAGTAAAGGAAAGATCTATATTACACCCACATCCACACCCATAGCCACATCCAGATCCACACCCACATCCACACCCCACACCCCACCCTCGCACCCACACCCCACCATCGCACCCACACCCCACACTCGCACCCACACCCCACGCCCAGACCCACACCCACACCCACACCCACATCCTATATATCTCAGCACAAAGGTGTTACCATTAAACAAACCTTAAAGTAGCAAACAACATGTTTCAATATAATCAACAATGTCAGTGAAGGTCATTTTTTAATAGTTTTTCTCTTTCTCTCTCTCTTTCTCTCTACTTCACAATCACTTGGCGACCATTAACACAATGTATGTATTCAAACGTTAAATGAAAGAAAAAAACAAGTATTAATCATAAGTGAATTGTTGGTGTATAATAACAGTGTGAAACAAGAATCATAGTAGGCAGAAATACAAAGAAATATTGAAACTACAAGTGAGTTTGCTTGCAACATAATTTTTTCTGATGCCTTCTGATTTCAATCACGCAGCTTATCAGAAAGGTGTCAGAATACTAGTCTAGTATACTTTTTTAAAAGTTGTACTGTGTTGTTCTGATCTGAAGGCTAGTGCCTAGTGTTTATAAGACGGTATGATTAATTATAAACAAAGATGATGACATGAGCGATCCGTATCGTTTCTCACTATCACAAAGTACACAGGTGGACAAATGCATCCTTTCTCTTGGACCTCGGCCATTAGAAGAGGTGTAGATCTGAAAACTTCTACATACAGAGCTCTCTATAAACGTAGATCAAACACACAATGCGCATCCCGATCGAATTAGACATAAGAGAGTTCTAAGAGATGCGGTCTGCTTCCATTGTGGACTTCGTACGATAGCAACGAAAAGACTATATGAGCCGACATTTGTCTCATTCTATAATTCTTCACTCTGACTATCTACGAACAAATTCTCATTGAAATTCACTGAGTTCTTGTGGAACTAGACTCATTTTACTATAAAGATCGATGTATCGTAAAACTAATCAATCTCATTGTGAAATACAGCTGTTGTCAAAAAAACTCGGACATCTTGTTGTGCCAGTATTTTCCTATATATATGTCATTGTCAAACTCTTTCATATATTGGATGATAGCCTACGACGAGTACTATCGAACAGTATATTTCAAGATTTTATTCGTTCATCTTTAGAAGAAATAAGAGACAAACACCTGTTTTCCATGGACATCACATAATTTTTTTACAACATTAATTTCAACATTTTTGAATTCTTCAGCAAAAAAAAGTTCGAATTCATCAGTGTTTTTGGGTTTTCAGTTTTGTGTTTTACGATCGACCAAATTTTAGGTATACGTTTTAATTTATCATTTTGATGTTTTAAGCAACGACGAAAAATATTACGAAAAAGTTGTAAGTGTAAAATCATTATTTTTATGCTATTTAGCTCATTGTACACGTCGTTTTTTTTCTTCAGGTTTTAACATATGAGTGCTCCTTGGTAAAATATTCCTATAACCATATTCATGAAGATAACGACATATTGCTGATGTAGATATTGATGAAGGATACATTCTCATTAAATTTTCGTTTATTTTATCAAGAGTTATTTCATTGTTTCGTCGAATATATTGACCAATAGCTTTTTTTCTACTCCACTATGTACACGTGGTCGAGCATTTCCACCTCGATGTTTAAGTGAATTTGTTTGTTTCGATTTGTTAACACTGTAATAGATAGTACTTCGTGAAATATTTGTTTCACCATGAATAACACGAGCGGATCATATGCCATTGTTTCAATAATGTAATATTGAGATATGATGATTTTCTAAATCATTAGTTGGTGTCATGATTAAGTATATGTGTATCGAAAGAAAAGAAATCACACTTCTGTACGATGAACATATAGTATAGCTATCGATGATTCATCCCTAGAACTATTAGCTTTGTAATTGCTTTCAATGGTAAAGAAAAACGTTACAAAAAAATAAATAATTTTGTCCAAGCTTTTTTGACTACAGCTGACATCATTTAATGAAAGTTTGACAGATCGACCTCACACATATAGCAAATGTTTCTCCATAGACCTCAATGATCTCCTAAAATTTTTAGGAAATATCGTTGACTACAACGAAATGGTGCTATGATGAATATGGAAAAATTGTTACAGGTCTAGACACTTGTATATTCAAGTAAATGAGCTCGTCTTTCGTTCATATAACTAGCACATATAGAAGCATATTTCAACCAAAAAACCAGCTTCAAAAATCAAAGGGTATCGTACAAAACAGAACAAAATCTTGAGTAGTCAATATATTGCCATCATATTTTGGCATTATGTTAAAACTGAACAGCATGATGAATAAGGATAAGAGTGTCCATCTGTTTCACATACACTAATTCCAATACTCATCCTGAGGGATTATCCTCATAGAAACTGTCAAAAGACAGTTGTCTAGATGGAATAAATACAATTTGATACTCATACTAGCGATGCAACGGTGACTGCACCAGTTGATCGATGCCACCTGTGGACGGTGAACTGGTGAATCGGTGACATTGATGACGGATGGCTACTGCACTAGTGGTACGGCGAATCAATGGCACCATTTTATCAATCGATTTTTATTGTATTCCTATTTTTACGATATGTAGTACGTCCCGGTAACTTGCGCACTTAATCTTTCAGCCATAAGTAGTCTCTTGTACTAATGAAATTATTTTTGCAAATGCTCATCAGAAATTTTGAATACGGTGGAGAATTAAGTCAGTAGGAGTTTTGAAACCTATGGCGGAGATCAGTGTATTGGTACTGCCAAGTGCATTGAGCCTTATGTTGCCTGAGTAATAGTAGAAACCGGTCACCACTGTAGGTTTTCAACTGACAGTATTGGCCTTAACGGCTGTAGTCGCGCCATATTCTTCAGTAGACGACGGCATGAGAAAGATAACACTTCTTTCATACCTGACTACAGTGATTCGGCGATCAAAAGAGCAAGTCGAATCATGAAAATCTATGGTAACGACTAGTGTAACAGCATCAATGGCTGTTGTAGGCATGCAGACTTCTGAATAATGACCATTCTTAATCATCTCAGTAAGTTCTTCAGATTCTAACTGGCCATATTCGCCTTAATTCTGAGGATTGAAATCGTATTCTTGATTTGAGAGTGCAGTCTTATACAAGACATACTTTCTCACGTTAATGTAATGATCAGACTAACGGCATCTCAAGCGAGAAAATAAAAGCTTACGGTGACAGTTGCTAGGAAGTCATCACCGGTTACCCTGAGCCTCTTCTAATCCACAAAATGCTATGAATCGGCCATCACTGTAGGATTCTGACGTGCCAAATGGTATTATTGGACTTGAGGATATTAGTTGATATTGTATTCCTAAGTTATTTGCATTAGCATCTTTTATATTCAGATAGCTTTACGCTAGTAAATTTCAGTTATATGAACATACTGATGTCGGCTACGGTATGCCTATAGTCAGTAGTATATTCGTGAAGTGGTCATCCTATCGAAACAGCTTATGAAGTTTGTGAAATACGATCATATATCACAACAACTAGATAAATACCGACTGAATATGCTCTTCTCGATTATGAAATGATCAGCTTCACTTTTGATAGGGGTCAGGTCAACCTGAGTAACTTTAATTTTAGTAAGTTGTGATCGATGCCTATAGTGTACTGTCTACTGATGGACTGGTAAACGGAGCACTGACGGCACTGATAAATGACGAACAGATGACACCAGTGATCACCATCACTGCTGCATCCCTAGCTCATACAAAAACTCAACATTAAATTAACATGATTTGCTTTGAAAATGTTTGAAAGTAAATAGTGATTTCATTAATAACAAAATATGATGGCAATATATTAACCACCATTATTGTATTTTGTTTTGTATGATAGCTATTCATTTTTGAAGCTGTTTTTTTCATAGAAATAGATATCTATGTATGTTAGTTATGTGGTCAAGAGATGTGCTCATTTACTTGAATCTACAAGTGTCTAGATCTGTAACAGTTTCTTCATATTCACCATAATATCATTTCGCTGTAGTCAGCTACATTTGCCTAAAAATTTGAGGAGACTATTGAGGTCCATGGAGGAACATTTCCTACATGTGTGAAATCGGTCTGTCAAACTTTCATTAAACAATGCAGTTCACAATGAGATACGATAGTTTTACGATACATTGATCGTTGTAGTAAAATGGATCTCGCTTCACAACAGCTGAGTGAATTATAATAAGAGTCTTCGCATAGATAGTCAGGCTATAGGGCTACAAAATAAGACAAATGCCGATTCATAAAGTCTTCGTTGCTATTGTATGAAGTTCACAATGGAAGCAGACCGTAACTCTTAAAACTCTCTTATGTCTCATTCGATCGAGATGCGAATGGTGTGTATGATCTACATTCATCGAGAGTTATAATAGGCTTCCAAGCTAAATAGCACCAAATCTTAGTGCACTTCTCTTTTATTTTGAAATCTTCAAAAGCACTTCCTTTTATACCAAACGAGAATTTCGAGCTCTACAGAGCCGTATATGTCTCATAGTTGTACATCCTCTTAAAAAAAATGAAAAATGATAGAAAATGAACATATGCAAAATAATGCACTCCGATTGTACATACATTACATATTTTGGTCACATGTTTGACAATTTATCACAAAACATTTGAACTATCAATCAAATGAGTATTAAGAAACCACAAACCACAAAGTTGTGGCGGAAACATTTTTCTAAAACTTGATATGCATGAGACTTTTAACTGGCTCTTTATTAAGTTGGAATACGTCCTATATCAGAACACTTTGGAAAAACAGTTGAAATCTGGCATTTTACTTACATTAGCGGTTAATTTTCATAAAATCTTTATTTCAATTTAATAAAATGCTATTTAAAAGTTCCTGGCACGTCAACTTGTCGAAAAACGTTCGCACCACAACTCTGTGGTTTCTTAATAGTCATTTCATTGATAGCTCAAATGTTTTGCAAAGCACTCGCCAGTTGAAGCTCTTTCATCCCATATATGATTGTGCTGGATATCGTGTGAACAATCCAATGGACTAAGTTACGGGCTTATGTACTCCTGTCCTATAGTAAAGGTATCGTGCAAAGAATTCTTTGTTATCATTGACAGCAAGAAACGCACTTCTTGCCCGATGACTTCTGTTGCACAAAATATCATGAAAGTCTTCCTTGCAGCAAAGATCTATAGCAAGAAATGATAAAGAAATTTTTTCAAAGAACAAGTGATTTTTTGCAACAAGAAAATAAGATGTTGGATCTTTCTTGCTTATAAGACGTTGGAAATGTATTATTTCTAAGAAGTGCAATGACGGATCTCTTTTTGTGTGCATTTGTAGAAGAACTAGCATCGTTGTGCCTCTTTCCATATATCTTTTCGAAGAGACACATAAGGTGTCTTTTTCTGAATTGTCTATACATCTCAAAACTATCCGTTCATTTTTAGAGTGTTACTCGAAAAGAAACCCTAAAGCGACTACATAACCATTAGTGGGGAAAATGGCAGCAAAACAGATTGTCACAACATATGTTACTGAACCGCCAACTACTACCAAGACGGGAACATCAACAGAATCAACAGTAGGTTCTGTTCATAAAATTAATATGCCTGACGAACAAATAAGTCTTACGGCACCAGTGAGTGTTGTTTCAGCAACATCATTATCAAATCCCAAGGGTGGCGGCGCAAGAGGAGTATTTCAAAGTCCAAGGTATATCTCTCTTTTTACTGTTCATATCTTCTTTCATTCATTCTTTCACATCGATTTAAGCACATATGTTAGGAACCTTTGGACACAAATTTTGGCATCTTCGCCCATGGATAAATTATTTCTTCTAGTTTTCGTTATCGTATCAGTGATCGGTATTGTTTTGATCATTGCATTAAATGCTGCATTGCATCGTTCCATCGGAACAACGTTCACATGTAAGTATTGTTAAAAATAGTGGTCAGATTACAGAATTATCTAGTTATTTATGAAGTATTTCACTTCAGACAACAAATTATTTTCTGACTCTATCGAGAAAAACTGTGATTCACATCGCTTCCATAATAATCCAAAAATATACTCGTTTCACTAACGAGGAAATATATTTATGTGCGCCCGCACTCTGAAAAAGGGCTTTAAACCATTTTATCCCGTAGGAATTTTGATGTATATCATTAA
The DNA here is from genome assembly GCA_905250125.1 of Rotaria sordida. NCBI lineage: Eukaryota > Metazoa > Rotifera > Eurotatoria > Philodinida > Philodinidae > Rotaria > Rotaria sordida. The sequence continues at coordinate 88,402 of CAJNOL010000506.1, forward strand.
TATCAATGTCTTAGCTGCTTTCGCATAAGTTTGAAAAAAAACAGATAATTAAAATTTTTCATTTTTCATTTTCTATAGATATGATTCATATGTCATTCTCCAGGCAAGCAAAAAATAAGGAGAGATGCCCGACATGACTAGTCTCAAATGTCTGCACTATCTTCTAGCCTAGTCTGAAATGACTTGCAGCCCGTCAGAACTAGTTGTCTTGATGCACAAAGTCTTGCAACTTAATATAGACTAGTCTGAAACATGCTCTCACTCTGTCATGACTAGTCCGTTTCGTATGATCATACTGCCAAGACGTGTCAGCAGAACGACAAAGTCAAGAAGAAAAGAAGACGATAGGTGGATTCGAAAATTCGATCCGACACTATTGAATGCCTAACTAGTCTAGACTATTTTCAATGGAAATGCGGACTAATATGAAGAGTCATTTGTACTAGTCATGACTAATTGTTTTTAAGGAACTAGTGCCAGTTTTGATTCAGACTAGTCTAAACTCCCTAGATAGTCTCTTTTAGTTGCACTTAATCGTCCGAACAACTCATTTAGACTTGTTCATATCGAGACTAGAACGATGTATCCAACGAGAATTGCCTATTTATGTCCTTTAAATTTTTAGACTGAAATAACAATTAAAAATAATTTTATTAAAACAATGAATATTAGTATTTTTCTACGAGAATATTATTTTATCTTAATATAAAATCCGATGATTTGAAGATAAAAAGAGATTTAAATTTTAGAATTATAGTTTATTTTTAAATTTAAATCAGAAATATTTTAAATGAAGATAAACGTAAACTATGATATGAAAGGCAAGATTCTTTGAAAATATACATCATTTTTATTTTATTTTGAAATGTTAATTGTTTTTCAAATAGCAAATAATATTTTCCAAATATCGACGATCAAAAAATTTTCTTCTAAAGGAAACTTAAAAAATTCTCAATTAATTTTATTTAGTCTTATTTCACTAATTTGCGATTTTATAATAAACATTTTTTATTAATATTAAAACTTGACAAAGTGATAAGTCAAACTATATTAATTAGTGTCTTAGAATGTCTACTGACATGTTAAAATTGATCACTTGATCATATGGTCCAATCGGATAAACTATGGGTAAGTAATATGTGCTTTGTATGTTCGAATCCAACTTTATACACATACTTCTATCATTTAGACTAGTTCAGATTAGACCACTACATGGGACTAAATCCTGATAGATGTGGCATCACAGACGTTCTTCCTTTTCTAATTTAAAATGTATTTAGAACGGATGCTTGGACGGGTCCTAAACATTCCAAACAATTTCGGACTAGCCATGTAGAAGCCGGTATTGAGAAAAAGACTATACCGGACGTGCCGTCAGGACTAGATATCAGATTAGTCTTTTTACCCGTCCTTTGCTCGCCTGGATCTTCATTTTTGTAAAATTTGTAATATTACTGAATTTTTTCGTAAAATACTGTAAAGAATGAACAAGATACAATATAGAACATATTTTTCTGTTATAATTAAAAAATACTACCCTTATCCTGTCCATGTGGATATTTATCTGATTGATAACATGTTCTTTCGAACAGCACTCTGATACTGATCAAACCAGTATGGTCATATACGTTCGTTTCGTTCTGATTTCTTTACATATAATCATGATATTTTATCTCGTACTCTCTAGTGAATTCTTTTCTGTGTAATACATTCCAGTAAAGTCTTTCTCTTTTCAAGCTCTAGTACATATATAGCGTTTTACAACAATTAAACACTATATACATACGTGGCAAAGCAATACTTCTCTTTGACCATACACGAGCAAGTCGACGACCACTTCACAACATTGTAGAACATCAAAAAAAAATAACCATGTTCAACGTAGCTAACGTAGTACGCTTGTCTAATGAGTTTGTGAAGGAAAAGTATCCGAATAGTAAAGAAAATAAAACATCTCCTCAAGATCATGCAGCCGCTGATCAACTCATTTCGGTATTGCAGTTGCTGGCAACTTCGTCCGAAATGATTCATGGCGACATTGAGTTTGAAATTCACGAGTATGTCGGCGCTAATGAGTCTTATATAATTGAGCCAGATGGCACCGAAGAAACCTGCGTAGTTGGTAATCGATCTTTCTCGTATCAAAATACGTGTGAAATTGTGCAACTTGCGAATGCTGTTCAATAGAAGCTTTACGAATTCACCTAAGGAAAACCAATTTCATAAAAATCATGGATTTTTATCAAGTTTGACCAAAAGTAATCCATGTTAAATAATCCAAATCTGCAATCAGTTTCTGAAAATTTTGAGTTTGCTTTTTTTCTCAAGGAAAAAGATATTATCAAAAAATGACGATATTTTATATAGTGTGAACAAAGGTAAATGGAGTCGAGGAATCCGAATCTGTAGTCGACTTCTCGAAACTTTTTGAGTTCGATGTATTTAGTAGAAAAAAAGTTTTTTTTCAAAAAGATTTGTTTTGTTAAAAGTAAGTGACTATGTATACTCCAGTGTACATAGCCATGTCGCTACGTGCACTCAGAATAGCATAATGAAATCATTACATATTATGGACGGTTTCATTTTCATGCGAAGGGAAAGAAAAGAGTAGCGAAGAGTGAGGCTCTCTTTCTCTCCCATACCCTCTCTCCCTCATGCATCTCTGCTCACGTCTATCTCTCCACTAATATATCTCTCTCCTTCACGTTTTTCTCTCCCTGACCTCTCTATGAGAGACGTGGGAGGGAAAAATATGGAAGAAAATGAGAGACATGAGGGGAAGAGATCCTCACTCCTCGCTTCTCTTTTCTCTCCTCTCGCACGAAAATGAAACCGTCTATTATATGTAACGCTTTAACTATGCTATTCTGAGTGTACATAGCCACTTCCTTATCAAAGACTCATTTTTGTCAGTCAGTGCGTCTTTTCAATAAAAACAAAAGCTCAGAATTTCGAGAAATAATTTATAGTTTCAGATTCCTTGATTCCGATTACCTTTGGTCAGACTTTATACGATATCTTTATTTGTACAAAACTACTTTGCGCTCGATGAACTCGAAAAGTTTCCGTTAGTAGTTATCCAGCAACATAACTAACTAGTAGCTATAACTTCCCTTGCGTGTTGGAGGCAGGAAAAGTGGCTCCATTTACACTACCGCTAATGGACGTGGGTTTCACATTCCTAGTTTCTAGAAACGGGAATGTCAGACACTCTCATGTAAAAAGAACAGCAAACATGTTTAAAAACGTCGCTTCACTGGAACAATTTTATGAAACCCAGTATGAGACGTGTTCCCATCGCTCGGGAGAGAAACACCCAAGAATAGTAACGTGGGAACAACTAATTTTCATGTAAATAGATAAGGAAGCATTTATAAAAACTATTTGTATATTCAAAGAGTCCTAGAAAATGTGGCATGCGATGCATTCTCTGTTCATGGAAATTGGGTTGACAATGGAGGTCCATGTTTATCGCGATTGTGAATTTCGAATTTAAGGTGTCGAAAATAATTAATTCGAGGGGATTTTATTCTTTTTTCTATCTATATATAATTTGTTAGAGTTTGAAAAGCTGTTCATGAAAACATAATTGTTCAGTTTTGATTGAATAACTGTTTAGCTACAATAGCATTTAGGCTTCCCCTAAGAATGTCCCTCAATCATTTAGTTCCCAGGAATAGAAACAGAGAATATGGCTTGAGTTTCTACTCCTTGAAGCGAGAAATGCCACATGTATTACACCCTTTGAAAACTGAGGAATCTAGTTAGATTCATCGGTTACTAAATTAAAAAATATAAGAAAATACTCTCTTTCTAAGGAGCACTTCTGGTACTAACAGATGTTTTTTAATCCGGGCCAGTATGCAAAATGATTCTCTCAACTTTGAGCGAAACATTTTCGAGTTTACTGAACGGATGGTCGCCTCTAAAAGTTACGAGCTTTTATAAAATTTAGTCAATGGTGATCCGGGTTGAGGAATCCAAATCTATAATTGGTCCATCAACATTTTCAGTTTCAGTTTCTCGTTAAGGTAAGGGTATTTTTGAGAAATAACCATTCTTCATAAAGTTTAACCCAAATCAATTGGAGTTGAGGAATCCGAATCAATAATCAGTTTCTGAAAATTTTGAATTTGATAGTCTACTTTAGAAAAGAGTGTTTTTGAGAAATAACAGCTTTTTTCCGAAATTTGATCAAAGATTATCAAGATCGAGGAATCTGAATCTATAACTGTTTCTCGAGGTTTTCAGTTCCATTTTTTCTACAGAAAAACATTTTTAGCAGAAAATGATCTTTTTTCCGTAAAAACTTCTTTTTCTTAAAAAACTTAATTTTTATACCAAAAAAAAACATATTTTTGTGTACTCAAAAAGTAAGTACACTCTAGAATCTGTCAGTGAGTCCGGTCAGCCATTTACACGATAAATTTTGAAAGGGGAGTCCGATTGTGATGAAATTTTCTACACAATTCAGTCTCAGCAATATCTCGGTCGAATTTCAAGATGAGAATGATTGACCGAGCTGTTCCTATGCTATCGCACAAATATTCATTATTTCCTATGCCTTCCTGTGAGAAAATCGATCTATCCCCGCTTTCGTAAAAATACTTTTCCTACCATTGCCAAATATAACCCAAAATATTATATACCATTCGATAGAGAATTTCACGCGCTACAAAATGGTATATAAAACATAAAGAAACAAGAAGGCTAACCCACCTATTGCAAAGATAATTAGACGGAAATTGGTTTTGTTTTTGTCCACGCTCTAATTGATCCGCAATTAGAGTTGTATCTTGCAATCATAGAGATGATACTTGGAGGTTTTCAGGGATGGAGAACTCGAATCTGTACTCCACTTGCCTCGAAACACCATTGGTTGAGCAGTAACCGATAGAAATCAAGTGTTTATAGAAAAGATTTGCCAGGAGATTGTTTATGTCCACACATTCTAGGTGACTCATCTGTTTCATTCACGTTTTGAAGTATACCTAACTCTCAGATTTAAATTCGAGGTTTCCACATTTATTGAAAAATGAAACTCAGAAAATTGATAAAACTCTAGTCAAAAAAACCTGAAATATATAATTCTATGCAGTTTCATCTCCGTTTTCTGACGGTGTAAACCGCATATTTCTATCATGTTTCTATTAAATATTATCCAAAAGCTATTTACGCATCTTTTTTTTTGAAATGAGTAATGGTTCTCTAAAAACAACTGAAGTAGTTATATTTTTAATAATGGTACTTAACGAATATTGAAAACAGATTGCGCCATTGAAAAATATAGCTCTATTCACTCCCAAAAATGCGACTCGTGCAGTATTTAAATCCACTTATTCTGGTTTTGGAGATATTCTAATATGTTTTTACAGAAATATCAGAAATGCATAAGAGTTAGATAGTAATCTTCTTTAAGTTTCTCGCCGTGTTTGTATTTGTTCAGATAAGATTTTTCTGAAGAGAAAATTTTGTTCAACACTAAAAATCTATTTAGGACTAGGTACGCAAGCGAGGGGGAGAAAGAAGAGGATAAAAAGCAACAGAGTGATTACTAGACAGGATGGAAAGTTGTACTGTATGAATCGAAACAACATGGTTGATGAAATAATATAACGACTTTAGCTTACAAGTATAAAAGATTTAAACAAAGCTTTAAAATGTTCAAGAACTTTGGAAATAGAGAAAGAATTTATGCACATACAATCTAATTCTGCCACTGCTCCTCCTTTACTATGTGAGCTGACTTCTTTCTTGTATAAAATCCTTTGTCAGAATCGTTTGATGAGATTTGACTTCCAGTCAAAAAAACAGTCTTCTAACGATTAGCGATCCACGTTACATAATTTAGTACAAAAATTTGACTCGAATTTTAATATAAGCAGGAACAGTTGAAAATTTTTGTTGTGAAAAAATATTCTCGCTAAATTCTTCGAGTAACAGTAATTATCTTTGTGACCGTATTAAGAATGATGTGGACGTTCTAAATGCCAATGATCAGGTGTACTGCAACTCGCTATTCTCCAACAATCACATTCTTACGAAAACGACTGCTGCGCATTCGAGCTAGGGGTGTGAATTTATTGTTATTGTTATTAATAACAATAACATTTTTTTCCGAAAAACCTCTAACTACGAGCGGGGAAGTTACCTTTACGTTCCACGCTGACCCGTAGCCTTGGGTCCTCAAGTCCTACTATTCGGGGGTACCTTTAGGTCCTCAAGTTCTACTATTGGGGGTATCCTTAGGTCCTCAAGTCCTACTATTGGGGGCACCCTTGGGTCCTCAATTCCTACTATTGGGGAACCCTTGCGTCCTCAACTCCTACTATTGGGAAGTACCCTTAGGTCCTCAAGTTCTACTATTGGGGGTACCCTTAGGTCCTCATGTTCTATTATTGGGAGGTACCCTTGAATCTTCAGGTGCTTTCACAAGGACATCTTTGAGTTCTGTGGTCCTATTGTTTTGGGCACTAGATGTCCGACATTACCGTAACTGTTACTAGGTTGTTAGTGACGGCGTATTTATTCGTTGACGATTAACAGTAAGACCGGTATTATTTTGTTACTTGATAAATATAAACCTCTCCCCCCCCCCCACACAATAGAAGCTCAGGGGGTGTGTCTTTGTTCCACAAGCTATAACTTGGTAACAAAGCTTGTCCTGATGCCTGTTTTTTCGTTATTTAGTAGAGAAATGTTCATTCTTTCATTTTCCATCGATTTGAATTAATTTTTTATAAAGTAAACCTCGATTTTCAATGAAGAATTCTAACCGAAGGGGTGGGCTTCTATTGTGTGGGGGTTTACTGCTTGTTTCAGTGCTATTCCCGTAACCGATGGGCTACGTGTGAACCTGGCACGGCTATAATAGTGAATAATGCCAGGGCGGCCGGAGTGGGCATCGGTAGTGATAAGGAGCAATTCATCGGATTACAGGAAGATCTCCACTGGCTATCGTATAAAGTTTCGGCAGTCTTTAATCCTGTTGCATTCTGCGTTCCCAATTCTTTTTAAGCGCTATGTTATAGAAGAACCCAGATTAAGGAAGGTACTATCCGATGAAGTAGCCGCAACTTTTTCAGGACTTTCGGATTAAGAGCATTGCTATTGGATAGATTTTCTTTGCACTAGCAACTGTGCATGAGAACTCGTTGTCAGGTTAGTCTGTAGGTGGTTACGAGTAAGCACAGTTCTACATCTTCATTTTTCATGGTTGGGACAGGTGTACTCAGAAACTAACTGTCAGACAACGCGGTTCTCTTAATTACGATTACAATAGCTTATCTGATCTGCTTCGGTCATACAGCTGATTGCTTAACGTGAGCCTGGCTATCACTGCACCAGCCGGATGGTTCTGTGGGTATTAAAGTAAAAAAGCTAGCAGCCACACCCACACCCACCGGCAACATCTACATCCACACCCACATACCCACTGTCATATCTCCGTACCCACACCTACACCCATTATTCACCCTACTTCCTATATTGGGCGTTCAGGTTCTAACGCTACCTCTTTCTAGTAGTATTTGAGAACCCAAGGGTACCCTCAATCGTAGGACTTCAGAACCAATGGGCATTCCCAATAGTTGGACATGAGGATCCAAGGGTCTCGCAACAGTAGGACTTGAGAACCTAAGGGTATCTTCCAATAGTAGGACTTCAGGACGGAACGATGCCCCCAATACGACGACTTGAGGATCCAAGGGTACCCCACGATAGTAGGACTTCAGAACCTGAGGGTACCGCTCAATAGTAGGCCTTGATGACCCAAGGATACCGCCGAATAATAGGACTTGAGGATTCAAGGGTACCCCCAATTGTAGGACTTGAGGATCCAAGGGTGCCCCCATTGTAGGATTTGAGGACCTGAGGATACCCTCGAATAATAGGACTTGAGGACCTGAGGGTACCTGCCAATAGTAGGACTTGGTGATCCGAGGGTACCTCCAATAGTAAGACTTGAGGACCTAACGGTGCCCCAGAATAGTAGGACTTGAGAACCTAAGGGTACCCTCAATAGTAGAACTTGAGGACCTAAAGGTACCCCCGAATAATAGGACTTGAGGACCCAAGGGCACCCCCAATAGTAGGAGTTGAGGACCTAAGGCTTAGGGGTTAGCTGGGAACGTAAAAGTAACTTCCCACTCGTAGTTAGAGATTTTTCAGAAAAAAAAAGTTATTTGTTATTTTTTTGTTATTAATAACAAATAACAAAAAAAGTTATTGTTATTAATAACAATAACACAAAAAAAGTTATTGTTATTAATAACAAATAACAAAAAAGTTATTGTTATTGATAACAATAACTTTTTTGTTATTGTTATTGTTATTAATAACAACCGAATAACAATAACTTCTCACCCCTAATTCGAGCTACTCGCGTGGCAGAGTCGTACCGCAATTTCAGCTTGGCAAACATCTTGGATACAGTATTTTTCATTATTTGAAATTTACAAGAGGAATATGTGTATGATTGCGCAGCTTCCGTTAGAAGGAAGAAATTCATCTTATATAAGTACGTCAATTAATATAAACAACTTTTGATATCTCGAAGTGCAGCAGAGGAAGAAGAGGTAAAACTATATATGTAACTTTTCGTTCGAATCATAATACTTTTACTTTGGCAGCGACAATTATTAGGGAACACATAAAAAATTTTTATTACATAGCCGAACTTTATTTAATCAAAAAACTTCGCTGTTTAAACTTTCCGAGTGGTAATCTCATTATAAATTAACTTCGTTTCATTTGTTTTACAGGCAATCTAACATATACTTGGAATACCACTGGAACAATATTTGTCCCTGATACATTACTTGAGTCACCTCAAGGGATCTTCATAAAGAATAATATTGCCTATATATCGGATGCTGCTGATACGCCTATTATCTATTCAATAACAACCACTGGAACAACATTGACAGCAACTATAACAAGCGCCGGACTGTCGAGTCCTCAAATTGTCTATGTAGATCAATCAAATAACATGTTTGTACCAGATTATGATCACGCATGTGTATTTAAGTTCACAACTTTCGGTAATGTACCTACAACGCCAGTCGTAGCTGGTTTAATTGATACTCCAGGTAGTAATCTTAGTCAACTAGATGGTCCAACTCAATTAGCTTTTGATTCAACAGAAACATATATGTTTATTGCGGATTCAAATAATAATCGAATTATAAGGTTTTTAACAACTGCAACGACTGGCGATACAGGAGTTGTTGTTGCAGTAAGTTGTCAAATATAGAGAGTGCTTTATTTTTCATTTTAAGTTCCTTAAGGTTTAAAAAAAATCTAGCTTTCTAATTAATCATTGTTTTGATTGTTTCTTCTTCGCGGCGAGGTTTATGAATCATAATAGTAAGTATATAGTCTGCGAAATCATATTGTTGAGTTGAAATGACTAGTTTAATGGAGGCCAAGTATGCGACCGAGCACATATTGCTACGGCCTAAGTCAAGTATAATTTTTATAGCAGATTTAGAACCTAGACTTTTAATTCTGAAACTAAAGCACAGCAGTCTTTCAGAGAATGAAAACACAAATGCAATTGCAAGGTTGATTAATATCTCAGATTGATTGAATGTGTGAGTAATACTACTTTCGTTTTACGGTATAATCTGATGAGAAAAAGAGCGGATCGCTTCAGGTTTTCAATGAACTAGCAGATCTCTTTCGTCAGAAAGCATCTACCAAAGTATACTATCGTTTTCGATGAAACAGCTTGTCAGCATATACTTGTATGAGACTGAATGCGAAACTCCTACCATAAATATAACTCTGTTCACAAGTACTGATCTGCAACTCATGTTACACTTTGTTGGTTAAAAGAAAAATGTGTAGGCTTTCATCTAATGTGAGCGATCATTTGTACATCTTTAAGAAGATGTTTATCTCATCTACACTCGAGCACTATAAACTGTACCATTGTATTAATGTCTCTACTCGCCTCAACCTACACCATTTCGTTCCATGAAGACCGGAAATTGCGATATCAGTCTATACTTGTCTTAAACTCAAACTACTTCTGTGATATTCCTTATAACAATTTCCATATTCAAATTCTGTCGCAAAATAAGTGAGTTGTAGCTGCTCGATCCTGCTAATTTCAAATAATTCAAATCTTTCGGATTGTGGATTCTGAGAAAAGTGATTCTGCAAGCTACTAACAGCTTCTCATGTAACTAGCCTTTAGTATGATTGTTGTGCACGGCATGTTAAAGATCTAATTGTTTTGATGCGGCACATGAGCAAATCTATCTCTCATTCCATAGGACTAATCAATAACAGTATTACTAAAGAATTTCACTTTTTCAACTAAAGTTTTGTCGAAACGTGTACAAAAATTTTTCAGTATAATCTCTTCGAGATTAAAATGTGAAACAAGATGAAGCCATTTAATCTGAACACGAGATATATTGAACCTTAAGATTCGACATGATCGAAACAGAATAACAACTCAGCGCGTGCCTGAGGTTATAGGAAATTGTCTGATTCTTCAGTTTTATCGATGTCAAGCTGAACATTAAGAGAGAGTCCATGAAGGGACCGAGGAATCGAGGCACTGGAAAAATTATTAATTTTTGATTTGATTTCTTCATCTTAATCAGCATCTTCTAAAATCCCTAAATCCAAATTTTTAGCGCATTTGGATGAGCTGGTGAAAAGTTAGCCCGATGCACCTTTTCGAACCCTCAGGTAGTTATATGAAAAATTTCAACAAAAATCATCTTTATAAAGTTGAGTATTTTAATATAACAAAAAATTAATAAAATGTTTATTATAATATACCAAAAGATAGAGTTTTGAATGCTAAACAAAATGAGCTATTTACATATAATGTTTCAATAGACTCATCCAAAGTTATATGTCAAATACTTCCCGTGACTGCTCATTTTTCTTCAGTTAAAATGTGCCAATTCCTTTCAGTATATCAGCTGCCATTCAACCATTTTAAAGCAATCAAAGCTGAATGTTTTATATGTTATGCAGCTTTCAATTCTCTACAAAATGGTAAAAAAATATTCCAAAAAAGAGTTGGCCTTTGAGGCGAAGTGAGGCTCACATCTCTCTAATAAATGGTGATTTTTGATGGTTTTTCAATAGAAAATGAACATTTTGAGCGTTTTTCATTATCATGACACGCTTTTAAAGCAAAACAAATGTCATATTTGGAATCAGTGTCGAAAACTACATCGAGTCAAATACATTTTAGACAATTTTTTTTCTATGAAAAAATCACCCCTGGGGGATCATGGGGTAAAATTTTTAAAAAACACGGCTGTAGGGGACCACAGGTGAATTTTTGATGGAAAAAAGTGTTTTCAAATTATATGTGATTTGATGTAGTTTTCGACGCTGATTCCGAATATGACATTTGTTTTGCTTTAAAAGCGTGTGTCATGATAATGAAAAACGCTCAAAATGTTCATTTTCTATTGAAAAACCATCAAAAATCACCATTTATTAGAGAGATGTGAGCCTCACTTCGCCTCAAAGGCCAACTCTTTTTTGGAATATTTTTTTACCATTTTGTAGAGAATTGAAAGCTGCATAACATATAAAACATTCAGCTTTGATTGCTTTAAAATGGTTGAATGGCAGCTGATATACTGAAAGGAATTGGCACATTTTAACTGAAGAAAAATGAGCAGTCACGGGAAGTATTTGACATATAACTTTGGATGAGTCTATTGAAACATTATATGTAAATAGCTCATTTTGTTTAGCATTCAAAACTCTATCTTTTGGTATATTATAATAAACATTTTATTAATTTTTTGTTATATTAAAATACTCAACTTTATAAAGATGATTTTTGTTGAAATTTTTCATATAACTACCTGAGGGTTCGAAAAGGTGCATCGGGCTAACTTTTCACCAGCTCATCCAAATGCGCTAAAAATTTGGATTTAGGGATTTTAGAAGATGCTGATTAAGATGAAGAAATCAAATCAAAAATTAATAATTTTTCCAGTGCCTCGATTCCTCGGTCCCTTCATGGACTCTCTCTTAAGCAGCAACACTATCTGATTAGTTGCTAAAATCGATTCTTGTAAGAAGATTTCTCGATTTGATATTCTATTTTCAAGCAGAGTATTTCAGAACGAATTTTCAAAACAGCAGATGGGAAAATCATCAATTAAGAGAGTGAAAAGATAGATAACAGAAGAATAAAAACAGAAATCGTGATCGAGATATGTTCACTGGTCCTGTGTCTGTCATGATAGGAAACTTAGTTTTTCTATCTCATACTTCAACATGTCTTTTCAATCGTGTTTTAAAAAAGAGAACTAAGATTTTAAAAGAAATGAGAAGAGTAACTAAATTATCAATCATTTTATTGATTTTTCTCGATGAAATTATGATGTTTCGTCCTTATTCTAGGTATATCTTCAAACACAAAGAAGTGAATGTGAGAAAATCCATAGAGAACGTGATGATTAACAATAATTCTGTCGAAAAAAAGATCTTTTTTGTTCTGTTGAAACATTTCAATGCAGATGGTCCATTTTCTCCTTCTTGCATTGAAGTACTTCAACAAAGCGAAAAATATGTTTATTTTCGACAGAATTATTGTTGGTCATCACGTTCTCTATGGATCTGCTCATTTTTTTACTCATTTGTGTCTAAAGATGTACTTAGCATAAGGACGAAACGTCACAATTTCATCAAGAAAAATCAATAAAATGATTGACAATTTAGTTACTTTTCTTATCATGAGCAAAATTAGACTTAGACAGATTTCATTGTAGTTAGGCGCAAAACAGCGAATTTTTTTTAATAATTGTTATTCTCAATATCAATAGAAAGAGAAAGATTCCCAACTATTCATCTAGATGAACGTTAAGTAAAACTGTAGAACATTCAATCACACATGTTTAATCGCATCATAAGTACAACAATGACTTCTTTTTCAACATTAGAAATTGAACCACGAAAACAATTTTATGAATAAGGAATTGAACATCTTAAATCTTTAAGTACCAGAATTTGGGAAAAAACAACGATCATGCAAGTCATGAATAAAAATATTCTTTATCGTATAAATAAGTGTCAAGAGACTTCGATTCACTTTTTACGTCTTACAATAGAAGGTCTCTAACTGTGTCGCGCGGATTTTAATTAAATTTATCTGGACCTGTCCAGTCAACGGTACCTATCTCAGGTATGAAATAATTAGCGGCTACGGGTGCTTCGGTAAAAATATATAGTCGAAACACTTTCGAAGAAAACTGACATATATACTTCGCTATATAGTTTTATCTTAAAGATGTTCTCCTTTCTCAGTCATGATGGGAAAAGGCGAGTTGCGTACCATTTTATAGAGTAGGTGTAGCTCTACAAAATAGTTTAGCTTGTTTATTTTGCTGCAAATGAAAGAAAAGAAAAGAGCATGCAACCATTCGAGGTATACTCAGAATTATATTTCTATGTTTTCTCTAAACAACAAATGCCCCATAATGACTAGTCACATTGTATAATTTATTTTCCTAACAGCTAGTACGTTTAATTAAAAAGAAAATATTCTGAAAGATGCAGCAAGTAAAGCTCTATAATTTACATAAGACTGCCTTTTTTCGTAGTCTCATTTGTTGTTTTCAAAATGGACGGAACAATAAGCCATTAAATTTAGCGAAAATAGAGCCATACTTTTGGCTATGCCTCAAATAGCCGCATGCTCTTTTCTTTTCTTTCATTTGCAACAAAATAAACAAACTAAGCTATTTTTTAGAGCTACGCATACTCTATAAAGTCTTACGCAACTCACCTTTTTCCATCATGACTGAGAAAGAAGAACATCCTTAAGGTAAAACTGTATAGCGAAGTATACGTGTCTGTTTTCTTGGGAAATGTTTCGGCTATTAATTTCTACCGAGGCAGTCGTAGCCGCCATTGGTTTTACATCTGAGGTAAGTACATTTGACTAGACAAATCCACATAAATTTCATTAAAATCCGTGCAACACACTTAGGAACCTTCCCATGTAAGACAGAGATGGCTCGGTCGCAGACCGTTTATTTCTTGACAAAAGCATTGGAGGAAAGGCTTTCTATAATTTGTTTTGAAAGAGCCAATCTCCATGATTATAGAAATGAAAATTTCTTTGGATCGAATGTCTCTGATTGACAAGTAGAGAATAAAGGCTATAAAAGTCAGGTTTAAACTGCACATGATATGAGTATGTGTTGTTAATGGAATGAAATTTATTTCGTTTATTTAGAGTGGTACGGACTATGGAATTAATGAACCTTATAATCTATATTATGATTCATCATCCGACTATTTATATATCGCAAATGCACAATCAGGTATAGTCATAAGATGGAAACCATTCGCTTTAAGTGGTACCGTAGTTGCTGGTAAGATATCGTATCCTAGATATTGTTTTTAAAGTCATTTTCTCTCCTAACTATTTCTTCCTATCTCAGGTGTTGCAGGTTCAAGTGGATCATCCTCAAGTCTACTCTATGGACCGGGTGGTGTTTATTATGATGCAGCAACACAACTATTGTATGTTGCGGATGTAGGGAATGGACGTATTATGGCATATTGTAATAATGATGCATCGGGAATAATGATTGTCGGAACTGGTATACCGGGAAATGGACTAACGCAACTCGGAGCTCCCTACACGATGGCGTTTGATTCAAGTTGGAATCTATACGTTTTGGATTCTAGTAACAGTCGTGTACAACAATTCATTAGACTATAAACAGCAATGAGAAAAACGTATAATCTGTTTTTTTCTGACACTTGAAACGAAGGACGTAGTTGCTCTTGTAGTTGGCACTTTAGAGAGTGATTTTAGTTCACCTTTATACATATTGTTTGTTTTCGTCGAAAGAGTTTTTTTGCGACCAGGTCAGTCTGGTAAAGATCTGCGGAAACAACTTTTATTGGTTTCCCTCTCCCGTTTCCGCAAAAAACCCTTTTTTCTTTTTCCCGTTCCCATAAGACTTACAGAATTTCTTTGACAAGCTCATTTTCAATTTTTTAAAAATAGACTATTATTATTTGATATTAGCTTCTAGCGAGATCACATCGTTCACAGATGTAACATTGCGTAAATGAAAAATAGATTTATAATT
The DNA here is from genome assembly GCA_905250125.1 of Rotaria sordida. Taxonomy (NCBI): domain Eukaryota; kingdom Metazoa; phylum Rotifera; class Eurotatoria; order Philodinida; family Philodinidae; genus Rotaria; species Rotaria sordida. Next base: position 103,500 of record CAJNOL010000506.1, read on the forward strand.
GGAACTTAACCAAACAAAGAATACAACGATGGTTTGTAATTGAACCGTGTCGTTTTGGTGTACTTCCTAGATATTAATTTCTTGAATTTGCTCTACATTCATGTTTGTGAATACTGTCTATAATAAGTAATTTGGTGGATCTTGTTTCAGCTTGTTTTTAGCGAATTTATTCTCTATTTATTGGGCTAATACCATATATATTTACTCACATCAGTGAGTCTTGCCTACATTTATGTTTGGTGAATTGTACTGATAGACATTTTTGTGAATATTATCTATGTAACTTTAGTAAATCTTGCATATATTGACTTTGTTCAATATTGTCTTTATGAATTTCTTGAAGCTTAACGAGACTTATTCTTAATGAGTTTTCTCTTTCGTCCATTGATCAATTTCCTTTTTGTGTAATTACTCAAAAAGGAAGTACACTGTAGCATTAGTCAGGGTGTCCGCTCGACCACTCATACACACGATAACCCTTAGAAATTAAAACCGATTGTGATGAGATATTGTATATAGAATTATCTTATCTATATCTTGATCGAATTCGAAGATGAGAATGATTGGTCGAGTGCTTCGTGAGTTATAGCAAAATATCTGATTATTTCCTGTGCTTTTCTATGAGAACGTCGATTTATTCCGGCCCTCGCTAAGGAAATTTTCTCTTATGATCGAGAAGAAACCTCAAGTATTATATACCACTCGATAGAGAATTGCACGGGCTGCACAATGATATATAAAACATAAAGAAACAAGCAGGCTAAGTCACCTATTACAATGATACTTCAGCTGAAACGGATGAAATAGTAATTTCACTAATTCTTATCATAAATGACAAGTAACGTTCGTCAGCATGACTCGCTTGACCCTCGATTGAATGATTATATGTTATCCGGCTTAGTTGGGTGTGGGTGTGGGTAAGAAAGCCTTTACACTGATATTGACACCAAAATCCACACCCACTTCCAAGCCCACACCCAAGTCAATGATGCTCGCCCGTAAACGGTCGTTCACAAACCAAATACGGCGAATAACGCCGACTGTTTACGTTAGCTATTTACAGCAGCAGTAAACGATGCTTTACAGCATATTACGGTAATCGTACACAGTGCCCTTAAAAGTCCATCATAAACTACTACCGTAACGATACGGTGACTGTATACTTTGGTCGGAAAACAGCGTAAAGCATCGTATATGTCAGCCGTTTGCGGTGGTCGTTTACAACAGTTGTACCTGATGCTTTACGGCATATTACGGCCGCTGTAAACATTGATCGTAAAGTATCGCCGGGAACGACTGGCGTGGCAACACGATGACTGTATACGCCGGTATTATAAAATGTCGTAAGACACAGTATATGTTAGCAGTATACGGCAATCCCTTATGACGATCGTAAACGATGTTTTACGGCATACTACGCCGATTGTAAACATTGACCGTAAAATATCATCGGGTACAGTTACCGTGGCAACACGGCGACTGTATACGTTGATATTATGAAACATCGTAAGACACCGTATGAGTTAGCTGTATACGGTAATCCTTTACGGCGATCGTAAACGATGTTTTACGACGCTTTCCGGCCGTTGTAAACAATTGCCATAAAAAGTCACCGTGTACGATATCAGTAACAATATGCCGATTGCATACGTTCATCCTATAATACCGCAACGCATCGTCCGTGCCCACTGTAACTAGTCTCATATACAATCGGTATTTGTTAGTCCATTTCATCGCAAAAGATCGTTAACATTGGCTAATTTCTATTATTGAATACACACAACATACTCTTACGATGAAGCATATTAGTCGACAGCTAACAAAAGTTCCGTTTCCACAAAGTCCAGAAAGAGTCTCGGGCTTTGACTTCTCATATGACCAATACTTTTATAAAATTCAAGGTTTTTACAACCACCATATCCTTGCCAATTTGGTGTAAAACCTATTGCGTCTTGGTAAGATGTATGAACCTCAGAAACGATATCACAACATAGCAACAGTCAAGCTACATACTTTCATAGTTTATCAGTGTAAAAAAAGGCTAAAACTTAGACTGAAATTGAGAATCAAGTACGTGTCACAAGTACGGACAATAGATTTTTGAGAACTATTATTTGATCAGAAAAGAGTCTTTTTTTAGTCTTTTTCAGTCTCACCCCTTACTATATACAGGACAGCACAACGTGTTCGTGGTCATTTCAATTGAGATTCAAGTATGAGTAACCAGTATGAACAATGGATTTTCGAAAAGCATTATTTGATCACAAAAGAGTCTTTTTTAGTCTTTATGGATCTCACCCCCTACTATATAAAGGGCTGCACCACGTGCTCGTGGTCATGTCAATTGAGATTCAGGTATGAGTAACAAGTATAAACAATGGATTTTTGAGAAGTATTATTTCATCAAAAAAGAGTCTTTTTTAGTGTCACTCTCTACTATATAAAGGACTGCACCACGTGCTCGTGGTCATTTCAATTGAGATTCAGGTATGAGTACCAAGTATGAACAATCGATTGTTTAGCGGATGATTTGATGGAAAGAGAGTCTTTTTTAGTCTTTTTGAGTGTCACGCCTACTATATAAGGGGCTGCAACAGGTGCTCGTGGTGATTTCAGTTGAGAGTTACGTATGAGTGACGGGAAAGTTGCAACTCGTCACGATTTTTCTTGTCTGGCTTTCGTAACGAATTGACAGTACGAAAGCCCGTAACAGAGGTTTCGTAACGACAGAATCAGGGCTTTCGTAACAAAAAATCAGAGCTATCGTAACGAATTTTACAGGGTGATCGTAACCGGTGGTTTGATGTGTGACTTCGTTACGATACCCCTAATTTTTGTTACGAAATCCCTGTTGGCTCGTTGCGAAAACTCTGCAACTGTTACGAACTCCCTGTAAATAACAGCTACGATTGCCCTGTAAATTTTGTTACGATATCCCTGTTTTCTCGTATATCCCTATTTTTAGCGTTACGAAAGCCCTGTTTTTTCTGAAAAATTCAACTCGTCACGTGACGAGTTGCAACCTTCTCTGAGTGACCAGTATGAAGAATGGATATTGAGAAGTAGTATTTGATCAAAATAGTCTTTTTTAGCGTTTTGAGTCTCACCGGTACTATATAAGAAGCTGCAGCACGGGTTAGTGGTCATTTGCATATAGTATGAACAATCGAATGTTTAGCGGATGATTGGATGGAAAAAGAGTGTTTTTCCGTCTTGTTGAGTCCCGCTCCGTTTTTTATACAGACACGCACGCCGAGGTATGTGCTGTTGAGGTGTACAAAGAACAACGAACAAGAACGATTAGTAACCGATTGCGGTTATTGAAGTGTAGTCGTTTGAATAGCTTTTCTGATGAGGTCCCTATATGGTCTCTGAAGAAGGATCCTGCGTTATTTTCGTATATATTTAAAGAAGTCTTCTAGCATACAACCGATTTAAAAGGAAACCGCAAGGCCAGAGCGTTTTGTTTTTAACGCAAGCGTTCAATTAGAGAATATCCCCAAACCGAAGCATTCACTAGAATGCAATCCTGCCTTTGAATGACAAAATCATTAATGGCCTTTTTACATCTGCTTTCATAGTTTTCCATCTGGCAGAAAGTTCTTGGAAAAAGTCTGTGGAACGTAGAAAACGACCTTTTTTCAAGCTTTTGCGCGCGAGCAAATCTCACAAGAAAAGTCTTCACAGCACTCAAACAGAATGTTTCGTACCTATTCGCAATCTTCAGAAAAACTCCAAAGAAGTCTCGCAAGGTGCCAGACTACTCCCCGTCGAGTCTTTTTTTCAACTGTTTCACACTATTATAAGGAGTCCTCTTCCGGCCGAAAACCCCTCAAAAACTTTTCGAAACTTCTTTTTCTCTGGGCCCTTAATGAGTCTCAAAAAGTCTCAGAAAGTCTCAATAAGCCTCAAAAAGTCTCAGAACCGTGAATTCACGGCCGAATACGGCAGTGCACGACTGCCGTATTACGCCGTATACAACACGGCGGAATACGGTCTTAATACGGTACATGGAAATACGGCGGATTTACGGCCGTTTACGGTCGTAAAATCGTCGTATACGGCCGTTAACGCCACCGTAAATGGCCGTATACGGCTGTTTCTGGTCGCCGTAATGCTCGTTCTGGGTACTGTATACGGCCACCGTATACGGCGATCTACGGTCGTATACGGCATTGTTACGGTAGTGAAGGGTTCCGTATACGGCCTTATCAATCGTCCTTGGGGCCGTGTCCAGTTATGAATACGGCCGTACACGGCCGCCATATTACGCCGTATACGACACAGCGAAATACGGTCGTAATACGGTACATGGAAATACGGCGCAGTTACGGCCGTATACGGCCGTTTCTGGTCACCATAATGCTCGACCTGGGCACCCACACTCACATTTCACAGCCGCACTCACACTCCACACTCACACCCTCACTCCTTAACAACTGTTACTCCTTATTCAAACAAATTGGATCTAGACTGTTGATGTTTATTAGACGAGTCTCAACAATCAAAAGTCTTTCTGCAAGGGACTTTCTAGTGCAGCGGCTAGTCGTTCGTCGGCGCCACTAACGGCTAGCCGCTGCTAATTTTTATTGTTTCTTCACAACATGATTCCTCATTATTTACACTTCAAGTAATTCCGAACCCTGCTTACTTCGGAAAATCACAAGATATGTTCTATTTTTACAGAATTCACGTAGCAATAGAAGTTCAGACAGTTGTACGAAAATGCAGAATATGCTTTGAAAATTCTACTATAAATTTGTGTACGATCTAAAACATTCATCAATAACGCTGTTTGCTATAGAGTTTTTCACGAAAGTTGAAGCTCAGTGGAGTTCCTAGCGGAAAATAAATCATATTATATGTGATCTCTAACGGCAATATCATATATACAACAAGCTCTTATTCAAAACAGCAATAAGAGTAGACAGTTGATTTGAATATATCAGTATACATTCAGATAGTTTAATTAATACAAAGACAAGCATATACCAAATGAAATACTCGTTTATTTCATTCATGTCAATTGCCAACATACCAAATAGGGTGTGGGTGGGTGTGGGTGTGAGTAGATGTGGTTGTGGGTAAAGAGAAGCTGAATACCAACATCCACACCCAAACCTATACCCATGCCCAAATTTAACTTGTTATTTCAGAAACTTTTTCACGAATTCATCGCATGAATAGATTTAAAGTTAGAAAAAATAGTCATAAATTGATGACTCAAGAACAAAACACTGAATCATATGAGATCACACATATTTGATTTTAAAACATAAAAATCCAGTTTTTACTTGAACTTCAACTCATTAAAGGTGAACTATTGTTATTTGCAAGAAATCAAGGTTAGCCGGAGAAAAAAGTCATTTTTTCATACAGGATATACGCATTAGCAATAGAACTAGTTATCTGTAGAAAATTTGTTTTTTGAACCTGGTATTAAGCGTCGAATAACTCCTGATCGGTTTATTTGAATCTAGTCACAGTGTTCCGCCTTAGAAATACAATTCCTATCTCTAGGACCCAGCGTGTACGAAATTGTTCTGATGGCTTAGGAAAGATAATCTGCTGTCTGCAATTTAAATACTTATATCGCGTAATTTTGTAGGTCTAATACTAGTTAAACATCAGTAAATCTTGTTATTGCCATTTATAAAACCTTGGATGTGGTTTATCGGACATGGAATTTGACTTATACGCTTTTCTATAAAAATAACTTGCGATATTTTCTGTCATAAAATCAGATATCGACGAGGATCACTGCAGAAATCTCAGATCGAAAGAATATTAAGCATCATTTTCGAAATATGAAAAATATTGTGAATGCAATCGCTGAATCAAAGCTAATCTAACTTATATATTAAAATGGTAATTGGTCATACGCATATGACTATAAAAAGTGTTTTACGATAATGGCAGTGTTACCTTCAATTAATGATATTGAAACAATTCTACCTTTTTAACCCTATTATTTTCTGTTTTCGAATAAATCAACTTTTATTGGCCTCAAAACACTGTATAACTGTACTCTAATTTGTGTTCATGGGTCTTTAAGAGAAAAACAAATTATTTTTGAGTTCGAACATTTTAGATCGGACTCTTTTAAAACATAATTCTAAGCTCAGAAAACTGTTATCCTAAGTATTTCATGGTGTCATGACGAGTGATAATTAACTATCACAGATGACTAGTTGAACCATGATTAATAAATACGAAAATTCATTTTATATTGTCAGTGATCAGTAATAAATGCGCTGGCATTCAAGCGACTCTTTGACAGAATCACGCCTAATTCTATTTACAGTACTCGTCAAAAGTCTCGCTACCAGATGAAAACTACCTAAACGTCAACCGTTTGAGCTCATATTTTTATTATGAATAGAGCTCAATGAACCCTGATCATAGGAATCAACAAGAACCAGTTTAGTCTTAATTCTAGGGACTTACGAGCAAAACATATGCCTTTCCTTGGAGTGAGACTATCTTAGCGTAGAAAGAAAATTTTTTAGTTTGTGACCACTCATTGAAGAGAGCAAATCTGTCTCTCTATTCCTTAAAAATTTCGTGCTGATAGGCTTCAATCTGTCTGAGTTATGAACTATTCTTTGACAATGATCGACATATAGCTGGGAGCAATTTACAAGTAATTTATTCAAAATGCAATTTTCTTTCAATCGTCGAGCTTGAAATTTTCACCAGAGAATATACCCTACTACAGAAGTTTTCTCTGAAATTTTCAGAGCTGTAACTGGTAATAAACCAGAGATCCACTTTCTTATCATACTGGATGATGTATAGTCGACTAAACCTCAAGTTAACAACGAATTCGGACGATTTTTATATGGTGAGTACATAATCATCAGTGCTTCATGTTGATGAGAAAATAAGAGCAAAAATGCTTTAAATTCATTCTTGATAATAGAAATATATTGTTACACCACTAAACAATGCTAATCAAAATTTCTAGTCCAATATTATCTGTGATTTTTTTTCCTTCTAAGATCTTTAATTGAACGAAATTTCTCATTTATTTACTAGTATCTAATAAAGATTTATCGCCTTCTATCAAAGAAGAATTCAAAATTTGGCATAAACTTCGGTTAGATCAACATCTATATGTAGTAGTCGTTACAATATTCATGACTGTTTGTATTACGATCCAAAAAATATTGAGTTTTCTTTAACAATATGTTTACTGAAGACCATGAATTATGCATTGAAAGATATTAAGCTATTCCTCAATCAATTTTATTTTTATATAAGTCAAAAATGAGTTAATAGAGTATGTAATCGCCTTTTGATTGAATATGGTCGTTCACACGATTGCTCATACTCCATACAAGTTTTGATGCTAATTCCGTTG
>CAJNOL010000506.1:118846-130282 GCA_905250125.1 Rotaria sordida
GGGTGTGGGTGTGGGTGTGGGTGTGGGTGTGGGTGTGGGTGTGGGTGGGTGTAGCTGTGGATAAGTGTGGCTCTCAATAAGGCGAAGATTAGCACCCACACTCACCACAATCACACCCATCCACACCGACACCCGCAGCAACACCCGCAGCCGCATCAACATCCATACCCACATCCACACTAACCTCCACACTCACACTCATACCCACACTCTCGATGGTCTACTTACAATTGACTTGCTTCATACTTTAATGACATAACTAATGATGTCTTTACTCTATTACAACGGGAAAAAAATCCGCACAATGCATGGGAAAGACAAAGATGATCGCGAATCACGACGTACATTTTGGCTTGCCGACATGATAGAAGCATGTACTGTGCTAAAAAAAACATCTCGTTCAATGGTGAAAACATTTTTTCAAATGGTTTATTAACATCCTCTCTCTGTATCACTTTTACCTTCGGATTACCGAATTGGTACCGGAATCTCGAAAGACAGAATTTTGAAAAGCAAAATATCGAGAGTGTAAAATCTCGAGGATAAAACCTCGCACACGAAACATTTCGATGCTGATCACTAGCTGTTTGTTCATTTTATCACACATATTTCTGTTTTCGCTCGCTTCCTCTTCTTCTATACTGATGTGGAGTTCCATTTCATCTTCCTGTTCGCTTTTTGCATTCTGCTCGAACTAACGTCTGTCATTTGTTTGTTATGTCACTTTCATACACGACTGTCGAACATACTCACCCACTCGTCACCTTTATCTCTCACAATCACTCTCATCTTCATGTAAGATATTCATCGTAGCATATCACAGTGAATGTGAAAGAAGGACAAAGGATGAATGTCTTAAATTTAGTCGTATTTTATACTAATTCTACAGTAGATTTCTGGTTCTCGAATATATGCATCATAGTCTGTGAGGAGGAAGCGACAATGCCAGAATGTTTATCACGGTCTTATGACCAAAAGAGGCGTCGTTAAGGTGACCGTCACGGTCTGTGACGTTTTCATAGAAATGTCTATCATAGTCTGCGAATGGCGAAGGGCAAAAATTTCTACCCCTATATGCTTCAATACTTGTTTAGGTCGTGTTTCACAAAATCCATAAAGAATAATCACTTGTTGAAAGAATACCGTTTGACAGTTTATATTCCGACTCTTAATAATAAAAATGTCTCTTGATTGTCTAAAGACACACAAAACAGAATCTTTTCTAAGAACTAACACATATAGGTGTTGTGTGTTACAATTAAAGTTTTTTTTATCTCCATGGAGAAACTCAGCCATGTTTATTGTCGTTTGTTCTTCTCCTTACAAAATTTCAGCGCTAAAAAGCATAAAACTCCAGAACTCATTAGAAATACAAAGAGAATACCTATGTTAGTTCTCAAACTAAAATTTTCACCATCTTTAATTTGATAATACTTCGACAAGGCATCACGACCACTAAATGTTGTCCTATTTGAAGAAGTATGATCACATAATTTAGTCAGACAAATTTCATTTTCACACTGGAAATGTAGATTGCTACTGAAACAAATCTGAAGACTCGCATCGTATGCGTACTTGATAAAAGATAAATATTTAACCCACGAAATCCATGACGGTATATTTTTTACATAGAAACCGCCGAATAATTCTGTTACAGACAGAAGTAGTAATTCAGCTCGTATTGCTTGCATTGGATTATGAACTATAGAACACACAACGAGGCATAGTACTTGTGAGATAACAGTGGCTAGTAGTTGAACGAATAAAAAACTGAGATAGTTTAGAAAATATGGATTAAGATTGTACACCCAGTAAGTGATAGTTAAATGGATAAATGGTATAGTTAAGAGTACTGGTATTTCGGCCAATAATTTACCGAAAAAATAGGCTGATAGACGATAGAGACCATTTTCTTGTTGCTCTCTTTTAATGAGTTTACGTTCAATTGGAAACTTAGATACTGTAGCCATTGACACTTCGAGAGACCATAATGACAAAGTGTAGAACATGTAAGAAGAACGATCTCCTAAGGTTGATTCTCGAAATGATGCACGAAACCAACAGAGGCTAGTAAACAAGGTTATAAATAGGACGTAAAATAGATATGCACGATCAAATTGTTCTTGAATGATTAATTTTAAAGAGCGACTATATAGTATTGTAAACTGTTGAAGAAAACTACTTTGGTGCAAGTTTACAGTGCTGTGGATAAGCAATGAGTCTTCCTCATTCTCAAAATGATCCTCTTCTTGTTTAGAAGTGATAGTGGTTTTGACATATTCTTCGACTAGACGATTTCTTATCAGACCATTGCTCTCCCTAACTAAATCAATCACATAATCGGCTGGATTGAAGTGAGCAGGACATTGATAACCAAATGATGCGAAATATGGCACAGCACTCTGTGGTTCCTTCTGAAAGAAAATGTAAGATTATTTTATCTCTTTTCAGACTGAATCAGTCTCTTTTAGCTTCATACCATAAAAACTATTGCGCCTTGGGAGATAAGCATAACTTTATCAAATGTTTGAAATATCTGTGAAGAAGGCTGATGAATTGAAAGAATAACTGTCTTTCTCTGTTCATCAGCTAAGTTTCTTAATAATTGAATCAACGATGTGGCTAAAGCACTGTCGAGACCGGTTGTAGGTTCTAAAGAAGAAAGAATGATTTAGACCTATATTTATCGAAGTTGAAAAATAAAGTAACCATCTAACACCAAAACCGATGGATTTGTTAACAATGCCATTGCAATACTAAGACGTTTCTTTTCACCATTACTAATTAAATATATTGGCAAGGTCATACACATGTGTAAATTTAATTTTTCAACCAGTAATTCCAAATGTTTTTCATTTAAGTGCCAAGGTAATTTTAGTCTTGCAACGAAGACCAGTTGTTCTCGTACAGTTAATGTATCAAAGAATTCATCATCCTGCACGACATAGGCAATTTTCTCTTTCATTGTACTGTGATTGTAAGACTGGTTGTTGAACAGAATTTTACCAGTGACACCGAGAGCCGAATGATTAGTGAGTGTGTCCAATAGAGTTGTTTTGCCGCTACCTTGTAGATGAGAAAAAAAACAGGAAATTAAAGAAATTATCACTCTCTCCGCCGAAAATGCAACGCTTCTTGAATCATTCAATCTCTTGAAATATATAGCTACCATACTACTGAAACAAAATCATCATCATAGTTTTTTGTTAGATTACGAACCTGATACTCCCATTATAGCTAATATCTCTCCAGGATGAACAATGCCACTAATATTATCAAGTAACACTCGTTTATTAGCTGCTGTTGTCTTTGGCCAATTTGAATCATCATTGTCGTGACTGTCGTCTGCAGTTAGAACTTTTGTTAAATTATGAAATGCTAAAGATATACGTTCTGTTGAAAGATTATGCAGAGTTTCTTCTTCTTTTTCTTCGTTATTCTCGTGGTCGTAGTGCAAAGGAAGATATTGGTAATGTACGCGTTGTAGTGAAGTTCGAAAATAAGATCTTAATCTCTTCTTAAGAGTATTCATTCTCTTACAGCATTGTTTTGAGAGTTTTTTATATGATTTTGTACGACCGTTATCATCACTTGATAATATTTCCGGTTTCAACAAATCTGAATATTGAAATTCATTATGATGCATTGCTTCCTTCTAAAATTTTAAAAACAGTTAGTTATTGAGTGATTCTCACTCATCGTTTATCGATCTCTACTTTTTTTTCTCTCGCTCTGAATGATTCTAAGTATGAAAATTGTTTTGTTGTCATAGTATTCTTTTCTTTCTTATTCATCACACACAACAAACATTACATGTATTTTAATATACCACTGTAAATAACTACAAGTATAAAATACAAATATATTCAGTACGTTTAAAAAACGTACGCACAATCTTTTTAAACGACTTCTTTCTGAAAGAAGTGCAAGTATGAAGTCATTTCTCTTCAATTAAGATGAGAGAATTTTTCGAAAAAATTTTCTTCCACTGTCACCTCGTTTTTGTTACATCGGAAAACATGCTGCATTCGTTTACCAAAGTTAGCGAGAAGTCATACTTTTTTGTATCATCACTAAGCAGAGATACACAAGGCAGATGCTTTTCTAAATAGTCAGTTAAATCAAATTATTTTTCCGCAGATCGTTTTTGTTACTGAGATGTTTACAGTTTTTCAGTTTTGAATTAAGTTTTTAACTGTGAAATTAATAGTCGAATGAAACTTTCAGAAGAGCATCTACTTTTATCACAGCAACAATCGAAAAATACTTGACTTGATTTTTAAAAATGACTTAGCTCAAGTAATAAGTCACGCTTTTCATAGAGTAAGGCATGTCAAACAAGACTTGACTTGTCCATCTTCGTCATTAAATGGTTTCATGTTGTTTTAAATATGAGAGTTTTCAGAATACTATAAAATATAAGGTTTCTTTCTCTCTCAGAGAGAAAATATTCAGTGAAGTCTTTTTTCCCAAAATATATAGGTATCAATAAGACTAATTATATGTAGAGGTGTAAGTTGATTGACTGGGCTGCCATCGATGGCCACAAAATTCTTAAGATATTTTTCGTTGCGACACAAAATAGATATTTGAATTTGAATATGTTTGACACTCAGGTTTAATTTTCGAAGATATTCTAATCTACTTTCCTATCAGTAAGGGCTCTGTCATTGTTTTCTCTATGTTCCCTCTCGAAATTTCTTGGCAGTGAGAAAATTTTTGAAAAAAAAACGTCGAAAACTTTCAGCCGTCACCGCCAATCAATGCATCGGTGGAAACCTTCCACTGTATAATGTTCCAACGGTTTTGAGTGGCCGGAATTTCACCAGTAAGACCTTCGCCAACGGTACATTCGCCAATGACGAACATACAGGGTGTGTGCCGCCAAAAGTGCAGTGCACTTTCGTTAATTAATGAAATTCCACAAGGGGAGAGTTGGCGAAAATAGAATGGATTTTTCCCAGTTGTTAAAAAACGATATTACTATGAGATATATATGAGAGCTGAATAGGAAGTGTCACCATCTACTTTTTGGAAGATGACTTTATAGTATTAGCTGCTTTTTTGCTCCTACAGCGGCAGAATAAATAAATTAGTTGATCATATAGATCTTGATCTGCTCTACATCTTTTGTTTTAGAAAGGCGATAGAAAGGCGACTATAAGTTTCACAATGATTTTTGATTGCAGAATGGGATATGTGCAGATTTGTAGAGAAACATTTTCTCTATCCAATATATATAAAGCATGTTCCAGAAGTTCTGAAACGAGTTTAAAATTCGTTGTTCTCGCATTTAACAAAAGCAAGTTCTTTGAAACTTTGGCGTATTATTGCACATGCTTGGTATTACACAATCATAAAGTTTGATGTTCATAGCTTTTATTATGAGTGAGAACGTGTAACAACATGGTCATGTACTGTTTTTTCGATTTTCTCAGTTATTACTGGGTGGCTTATAAAGAATTGCACTCTGAGTATTTTCGAAATTTCTCTTCTATTCTTGAGTTGTGTAAAACATTCTTTTTTTTATCAAAAGATAATGCTTTGAAATTCTGCACAAAATACTACGTAAGTGAAGTTGGCCCCCGATTCGAGGAAATCCTGCCCCGATTTGCTTAGGAACTGGTTTCAAAGCTCCTATCTTTGTTTCAGGTACAACTCGATGAGCTCTATCGAATAATATAATCAGATTTTTTATAAGCCAAACTATGTGGTGAAAAAGTCCAAAATAGTGACTTTTTACTCTATGAGCCATGGATCCCGTACCATAGATCCTGCCCCGATTCGCTCAAGAGCTTGTTCCAAAACTCCTATTCTTATTACAAGTACAACTTGATGAGCTCTACCAAATGGTATAATTAGATTTTTTATAACTCAAATAATGTGGCCAAAAAGTCTAAAATACTGACTTTTACCCTATGTTCTATGAACCTTCTACCGCAGATCCTGCCCCGATTCGCTCAGGAATTTGTTCCAAAGCTCCTATTCTTGTTCCAAGCACAACTCGACGAGCTCCGTCTAATGATGTAATTGGAGTTTGGATAGCCTAAACTATATTGGATAAAAGTCCAAAATATTGCTTTTTTATTATAGGAGCCATAGACCCATTTCCGTAGATCTTGCCCAGATTCGCTCTGGAACTTGTACAAAGGCTCTTATTCTTGTTCCAAGTAGAACTGAATGAGCTCTGTCCGATACTATAATTTGATTCTCTATACCTCAAAATATGTGATGAAAAAGTCCAAAATACCGGTTTTTTACTCTAACACTTACAGAACCATTTCAATAGATCCTGCCCTGATTTGTTCATGAACTTGTTTCAAAGCTGTTATTCTTGTTCCAAGTAGAACTCAACGAGCTCTATCCAATGGTATGCTCAAGTCTTCCATAACTCAAAGTATGATTTTTTAGATTCTCCCTAGGGCCATCTATCACCCGAAAAATCATACTTCGAGCTATGATAGATCTGAGCATACAACTGGATAGAGCTCGTCGAGTTCTACTTGGAACAAGAATAGCAGCTTTGAAACAAGTTCCAGAGCGAATCGGGGCAAGATCTACGGAAATGGGTTCTATAGTGAAAAACCCAGTTTTTCGGACATTCTGACTATGTAGTTTGCGCTATCAAAAATCCAATTATACCACTGAACAGAGCTCATCGAGTTCTACTTGGAACAAGAATAAGAGCTTTGGAACAAGTTCCAGAGCGAATCGGGGCAAGATCTACGGAAATGGGTTCTATAGTGAAAAACCCAGTTTTTCGGACATTTTGACTATGTAGTTTGCGCTATCAAAAATCCAATTATACCACTGAACAGAGCTCATCGAGTTCTACTTGGAACAAGAATAAGAGCTTTGGAACAAGTTCCTGAGCGGATCGGGGTAGGATTTCCTCAAATCGGGGGCCAACTTCATTTATGTCAAAATAGTACACTTACGTCAATGTGTATAATATGCTCCAGTTTGCTGGATGAAGCATAAATGTATAATGAAAGCATGTGCAAAATGTAAAGTTTGTTATTCAGATTTTCTCAGATAACATTTGTTTGATGTTTCAACTCATATTTTCATCTAGTTTATTTCCTAAGAGGAAAGATAATGGTGGGATGAACGAGTAATAACATCCATATGGAATGACTTGAATGAAATTATGCATTAGAACCTCATAAAAATAAAAGACAACAGTCATAAACGAATAACAACATTCGCTGACAAACCATGAAAAAGAAAAAGTTTTACATTTTGCACTGGAGATGCAACGATGACGGCGCACCCAATACTGTCCACCATTCACTGATCGATACAGTGCATCAGTCAACGGTGCATCGGTGTTACGGTGGCACTGGGGTACGGCGTACCGATGGACCGGTAGCACCGATACACTGGTCGATTTCTAAGTAAACTATTCGTAGGATTATTATAGTTAAGAACTGAAAGAAGATTTTTTCGTAAAAGAGTGTCTATTTTATAAAAGTAACGATTTCGTATAAAGTTTGTTCAAAATTTGTTGAGATCGAGGAATTCAAATCTATAGGTGGTTTCTCAAAATTTGTAAGTTTGCTTTTTTTTTGTCAAGGAAGGGCTATTTGCTACAATAACGTCATTGGATAAAACTTGATTAAATTCGAAGCTACCATCGTACATCCAGACCAGTGCATCGGCCCACCGTATACCGATGGGAGGGGGGGGAGGTGCAGCGGTGGTACGGTGAACCGATAGACGACGATCACTGTTGCATCCCTATTTTACATGTGCTCTCATTGTACGTTTATGCTTCATCCCGCAAACTGGAGAATATTATATACATTGAAGGAAGTATACTATTTTGTGCAGAATTTCAAAGCATTATCTTTTGATAAAAAAAGAATGTTTTATACAAATCAAGAATAGAAGAGAAATGTCGAAAATACAAAGAGTGTAACTCTTTATGAGCCATCTAGTAATAACTGGTAAAATTAAAAAAATAGTACATGACAATGTTGTCACAGGTTCTCACTCATAATAAAAGCTATGGACATCAAACTTTGTGATTATGCAATACTAAGCATGTGCAATAATATGGCAAAGTTTTCAAGAGCTTACTTTTGTTAAATGTGAGAACAATGAATTCTAAACTTATTTCAGAACTTCTGGGACACCCTTCATATGAGGATGTATTGTGTTTCAGAACTGTAGATGATGCATATTCTAGTTTATTATGTGTTCACATTCGAAAATCGACATATAGTCATCGAAATAAATCATGTGCAATTTCTTCATATTTATTCTAAATTTTAGGATAAATTTTCTGACAGCTACCCACAGTCATTAACTATACCATCCTTTCAGTGTTCTTCTCATTTTCTAGTGCTCCCAAGAAAATACTCACCTCCAAATAAGAAACTTGGAAAACTTCACCAAACAAATATACCGATTTTTTTCGAAATGTGCAGACACAATATACAAAGCAGAACAAACCGATCTCTCTTTTTTACGAGCGACACTGAGATTGTAACTGTTTACTTATATGTACGCATTTTATTTGACACTTTCAAGGCCAATCTTTAGAGTAATAACTGTATTTTTTGTCGTATTATTCATAGCTCAGTGGCAAACATCGAACGATTCATTCTCAAGAGAACATGTTTCAAACAAAAGAGAAGGTAAAGAGAAATCCATTAGTATCTATAGAGATGATTTTCATTCAAAATGTCAACTTGTGAGAAGTAAAAATGAATAAGTATTGTGTTGTGCGTGTAGATTTTTGATTTCATTTCATGAATATGTACAGTAACTTTCAGAACTCATATAAAACATACTTTTCTAAGTTGGATCGATCAGCAAGTGAGATAGTGACATATGAAATAAGATGGTATAAACAAAAAAAACTGATTCTATCTATCACACATTTTTGCAAAAAGTATAATCAGATGGTATGTAGAATAGAAGATGTTTAATGCATCAGTATTTTGTTGCTGAACTCGATATATTCGAACAAGATTTTTATGATTTAGCAATCATTTAAATAATGAGCGAAGAGTGGTTGATGAGTAGGATACAAATTATTGATCATGTGTATGTTGTTGCAAATAGACAGAAAAACAATAGAAAAGAACTCGAAATGAATTCGATAGATCTCTATTGCTTCTGGGTATTCATGTCAAGTTTACCTTTCGAACACAATGGCTTGTTTCGTTATTGGAGCCTATAATGACTATGGTTTGATTCGAAGAAGAGTTTCTCGTTACTATTCGAAGCTAGTAGCTCTGCGAGAGACATGTAAGCGCATTGATGCGCCTTTTCCGTTCGGTAGCCTTTTTCAAACATTGCAAGAGACTACACTATTCAATCTGAAAATTTACAGTGTCTTTCGTAGAGAACGCTTGATTTTATCTTGAGAAGCCAAAAAGTCAAAATTACAAAAGCTTTGCATGTGGGTGAGCGTAAGACCCACAGTTCAATGTAGCGATTACTTTCAATATGTGTTGTCACGGCCTAGAGAACAGATCATACCAAGCTAGCTTTTCATATGGATCATAAAGATGGAAACTGTTTATTTATTGACATACACTTCTTTTTTTTATTCTTCAAGGCCAATTTTGTGTACAACACCTGTATGTTTTTCTTGTTATTCATACATCGCTGACAAACATCAAACTATTCACCAATCGATCGATCAATTATCGTGTGCGAAAGTGAGAAAAGAAATCCATTAGTATTCTTAGAGATGATTTTCACTCTGATGCCACCTGCCTTGACAAAAACTAGAAATTCAAAAAACTATTAAATTCAATTTCCTTTATTTTTTCAATTTAAATTATTCGAACAGAATACAATTTTAAATCTCAAATTTTCATTATTTAGATTCTTAAAAATTTACTTAGATCAATTTTAAAAAAACTTATTTTATGACATAAATTATTTGTAAAAAACTAACCGATAATTTCAAATTTTCGTTTTCTAAATTTCAAAAAATTTACTCATAACAATTTCAATAAAACTTATACCTTCAGTTTTACTATTAACTAGCTGCAATTTATAGAATTCATTAAGTATTGAGGTTCACTATTTCTATTGGGTTGTAACATAAGTTCTGAGAATTTTTTCTGTTCAACAAACAATTTATTTTTCAACAGAGATATGCATTATCAATCAACAATATAATCGCATTAGTTTTGACAATCTTCGTCTATCTTGCTGACAGTTGCTCAACTCCATGTTTGTAGAAACTAGCCAGTTGTTATTCGAAAAAGGAGATGAGATCGAATTTGATCTCATACAAGTCTTCGTATTGATTGTCGCACAAATAGTTTCGAAGGGATCGAAACAAATAATAATTAGATGGTGGAAGGTCTGATGAGTATAGTGTGTGCTCAAGAACTTCCTATCCCAATTATCTGATATTATTTTGAGTTAAATTTGCAACATATGATCTTCCATTGTCATGCAAGAGAATGAATGTTATTTCGATTTGCGAAGATCAGTCGCTTTTGAAGTAGAGCTTCATGCAAGTGCTGCAACTGTAAAGCGTAAACGTCGACAGTAACTATTTGATTGGTATCTAAGAGCTCGAAATGGATGAAACCCTTCATATTCCACCAGGTGCACAACATTATCTTCTTTGAGTGTAGATCTGCTTTTACGTTCGGTAATGATTTCTGGCCAGGATTAAGTCACTACTTTCTACGATGAAAAGTAATGTAGCAGTCCTATTTTTCATCTCCAGTAATGATTCGTTCAAAAAATGGATCCTGGCTCTGTCATGACAACAACGAAACACAAGTCGATACTCGCCGAGCCAAGTTGTTTATGAACAATTGTCGTAGAACCCGAGTATCGATACTCATAGATCTTCCTAGAGCGTGAAGATGACGGCTCACTTCTATCGAGCCATTAATAGCTCATCTGCTAATGTGTAAAAACTTTTACCATCTTAGGAAGCCATTAGTGTTTAGATGATGGTATACAAAATCTTTCACCATTCCACGAAGCCATCAATAGTTTAGCTGTTGATGTTCGGAACATTTCATCATTCTAAGGGACCATTACTGGTTTCGCTGATGATATACGAAACATTCCATTGTTCTACGGAACTCTTAAAAGATTTCGTACAAACGTTTCGAAGCTTCATGAATTTTGCTAAACTAAAAAAAGTTTTGCAGGACAAGTAGGAAACGATTTTTGTGAAACACCATCTGAAAGGAGTGTTGAAGTGTTTAGGGATAGAAATGTGGCCCCCCCCCCCCCCCCCCACAGTGGGCAACCAGGCTGGGTGTGGGTGTGGGTGTGGGTGTGAGTGAGGGTGTAGGTGTGGTTCAAAGTTCCATTCACCCACACCCACCCACCCCACACCCTGTGGTTCTTCTAAGTTTTCACCGTGACACTTACACCAACACCCTCAATCGAGTTCATGCATGATGAACGCAACAAGAACAATCCGTGAGGCTACTGACAGAT
>CAJNOL010000507.1:0-18448 GCA_905250125.1 Rotaria sordida
TACCGGTATATACTAGTCTATAGAACTGATACAAGTTTTATACCGATGCATGCCAATATACGCTTTACACCGCCGGTATAAGGCTTATACCGATGTGTAGCGGTATATACTCTCGGTATAGTCTGGTGGGTGTGGGGTGCGGGTGCTCCTTTTCTTTTCAACCACATCTACATCCACACACATTCGCACACCCAGCACACCTTCACTCACACCTCCACAAGTGACCATAGCGATGATCCAAAGGATCGCAATCATGGTTCGAGTGACCACAATGATGGTACCAAAGATCAGAGCCATGGTACAGATGACCACGACGATGATACCGATGACCATTTCTGTGACACAAATAAACGTAACTATGACATAAACGACCATAGCTATGATTTTGAGCTGAATGACTGCGTAAAATGACAGTGGGCAGTTAGGTATTAGAATTCATGTTGAGCTAGTAGCTGTATCCATAGATGAGGAATAGTAAATCCATGTACACTGTGAAACGATTGCATATATTTGATATTGCACTGTATTGGACCTTGTTTCTCGATATACAATACACAGACATACGACAGCTTACCGGGAAATACTGAGTGGAATAAAGGTCGTATGTAGTCTTCAAATACGAAGTCCGTAAACGATCGGGTTCTTCTGTCTATGATACCGAGAAATACAACTGTAATACAGAGTTATGTAGAACACCAATATACGACGATCTATCGTCATTTACGAGCGTGCTTTTTTTATCTTGAATCCTTTTCAAGTGATTTTCATTGTAGTTAAACTTATGAATATTTTAAAGTATTGTACACGGTTGGAAATAATATTATTCCAGGGGAGTATCGCTATAATTTCAAATAGAGTAAATAATGAATTCTATATCAAATAAAAGCCCGTCAAAAATGGGATTTATTCATATGAATAAAAAAGGACTGTAAAGACTTTTCGTGGTCGAACTTTGACAATTTCTAGAAATCCATGTACCACAGTCACAGCAAAAGTTTTTGTTACGCGAGAGAAATCAAATTAGCTATGGGATAAAACTACTTAATATAGCAAAGGTATCCCTACTTTCTATGGCCTAATGAATGATAAAAAATAAACCTAGCTTTGCTATGTTAAGTAGTTTTATCCCATAGCTAATTTGATTTCTCTCGCGTAACAAAAAATTTTGCTGCGACTGTGGTACATGGATTTCTAGAAATTGTCAAAGTTCGACCACGAAAAGTCTTTACAGTCCTTTTTTATTCATATGAATAAATCCCATTTTTGACGGGCTTTTATTTGATATAAAATTCATTATTTACTCTATTTGAAATTATAGCGATACTCCCCTGGAATAATATTATTTCCAACCGTGTATAATGTTACATGCATGAAGATGTGATGTAATAATTATTAAGAGTTAGAGAATGAGTCGAAGCATGAAATTTGGATGAATGAAAATTTTATTTGTCGAATATTGTGATAATAATAATTGCTTAAATAGAAATAGCGCTAATATAAGTAATTGTAAAGAACTGTATACATTCTAGGTTATATTTATTAATCTATATCAGGTGTCATAAAAGTTTTGCAATATTTTATGTTTTGCATATAGCTCAGTTCAGACAAAAAATAAAATCTTGAATTTAATTTTGGAAGATGCGTAATTTAATTCTCTATAAATTTGTATTTAGTCTAATTTAAAATAATAGACGTTAACTTTTTTATGGGTCAAAAAGTGTGACTATATGAATTGCATCTACTTTCCACACGTCTTTCTGACTACATATTTTCTTATTATCCCGTATTATAAACAGGCGTTTAAAAAAACTAATTATCAACAATACTATCAGATATCAATGCCCTTTTAGAATAAATTATCTGCGTTCGATTACAATATATTTGAACCTAATAAAAATGGTCTGTTAGGTATGCTACTGCAAAAACAGCATTCTTGACAACATCCAAATTCTTCTGCCGCCTGAATTGTTTTATAAAATTGTTTTTTGAACTTTAAGAAGAAAGAGAAGTCCATTTCTTACAAAGTACTGCAAAAATGAACTCCGTTGGGTCCACGGTCACGTTTTTAAGAGATGCTTTTCTCAAAATGGATAATTGAGAGGAAATTTTGCGATTGTCACAATATTGGTTCACAAAAAATTCTGTCTAACAGAAAGACTGAATGTTAATTATATTAAGCGATCGACCGAACCTTTCGAAAGCCGTCTGACAGTCTACTTTTTTTAAAAGCGAAATATTCGTTCACACGAAAAGAACAATTCAATAAAAAACTGTGTGGGAAGTAGATACAATTCATATAGTCATATTTTTGACCCATAAAAATGTTGAGATGTATTATTTTAAATTAAGCTAAACACAAATTTATAGAGAATTAAATTACGCATCTTCCAAAATTAAATTCAAGATTTTATTTTTTGTCTGAACTGAGCTATATGCAAAACACAAAATGTTGCAAAACTTTTGTGACACTCGGTATACATGTAATATACGATTCACTCCATACATGAAGAAGATATACAATAATACTAATGATGAAAAATAGAAACATTTTCAATTTCAAGAGTTTTATTCAAAATATTGAAAATTCGACCAAAAAATCGCTAAAATCATTATACTACTATTTTTGATCTCATGTCATTGATACAAGTCCAGTAGTTCGATGTATATCAATAAACAACAAAAAAATAATTCATTCACTGTCTTTAATCATCATTTAAAGTCGAAAATAAATTTCATGAAGATTATGAAAGAATATATGGCATATTAGGAATCGATTTTCTTTATAAAAATACAAATCAAATTTTATAATAAAAAAAGATTGGTTTTGTGAAACGCCTATTTGTTACATGTTGAGTTATTTCTTGCATTTATCTAGCACCTTATGTAAAGCATATTCATACCTAGATACACGTATGTACTAGATATGTAAATTCTGTCAGTCTAGAGTCAAGTGTATCGATGTTCGATGTATGTTACTTGTGAAACGAGAGAGAGAGAGACAGATAATCTAAATACGAGAAGAAAGGAGATAAACAACAAAATAACTAACGATAAATAGTCATTGTGGAAGAAAATGAAAGAAAGGAGACAAACAAGTAAAGAATAACATTATATGAATAAACAAACGATGAAATCAAGATATGAGAAGTAAAAGATGACACATTCAGAATAAGCACAGAACATCAAATAAAATACATTATTATTACATTGGAATATCAATGATTTTATTCCTTCTTTTTATTCTCCCCTGACATGATGTTCGCAAGACTTTTATTATTGTTCTATTTTTCAACTGAAAATTATCAAATTCTTCTTCAATATCTTCCAGTAAAATTCCTTTCGTTTCTGGACAAAAAAGATATACGTATATTGCGGCCAATAAACAAAAGCTACCGAAAAGATAAAATACTCCATGTATTCCTAATGGATTTATTAACTCGAGTGCATATGATATGATGACACAACAAAACCACGAGCTTCCTGTAGTTATTGAAACAGCTGTAGCTCTAACATTAAGAGGAAAAATCTCAGCTGCATAAATCCAAGCGACTGGTCCCCAAGAAATTGCAAAAAAACATACAAAAATAGTTGTAGAGACAAGCATTAATATACCAGAACTTCTTTCACAATTCACAATTTCATGATTCATTGTAGTGTCATTAGTGATAGTTTTGATTACGCCACAACCTGTAGCAAATACTGTTGCTGCTACGAAATGGCCAACTACCATACCAAAAGCTCCAAGTATGAGAAGTTTTCGACGTCCTAGTCTATCAAATAAGAATAAGGCCGGAAATGTGCTGAACATAAGTGCACCAGACAAAACTAATAATGATATGATACCCTTTCCAAGAATACTTTCATATATAATACCACCAAATGTAAATACAACATTGATACCCGATGTCTGTGCTAAAATATGTATGCCCATTCCTATACCAAGTCTTTGAAGCATTTTCTTTGTTGTAAATAGTTCTTTGATCGAACTTTGGTTACCTTCTTTTTGTATAGCATCAGCAATAGCATCTAATTCAGCAGTTACATTATCTGTTCTACGAATACGTTGTAAACTTCTCTCTGCTGATTCTCTACTTTTATTCTTGAATAACCATCGAGGAGTTTCAGGACAGAAAAATATGCCGATCATAATTGTAATTGGAGAGATTAAAATAATTCCATTTGACAATCGCCAACCCCATTTATGATCTTGAATTAAGAAATTGACGACATTTGCAGCAAATAAGCCGATTACAATCGTCATTTGCATAAATCCAGAAAGCATTCCACGTAAATGTGTTGGAGCTATTTCAGAAGCATATAATGGACAAGAAAATGAAGAACATCCAACACCTGCTCCTTCGACAACTCGCCCAATAAGTATCAAAATCATTATCTTTTTCGAACCACCTGGGGGGAAAATGACAATTGAAGTACCAATTAAAAATAGAACTGCTGAAGTGAAAATAATGGCTCGACGTCCATATTTTTCAGCTATAAATGAAGAAATGAATATAGCACCAATAAAACAACCGAGATTATACAATAGCGTAAAGAATACTATAAATCGTCTGTAATCGGCAGGCAAAGCAGCTACTGGAAGATCGCAAACATTTGCATTGGCGTATATACCAACACAAAAGTCATTTTTAAATGAATTCATGACAACTATTCCACCAGTCACACCCTGATCATACCCAAAAAACCACCCAGCCAAGGAAGAAAAGGCAGCTAATAGAACAGCAAATGTTGATTTTGAATATTGAACATTTTTATGTTGATCATGCTGATGAATTTCATCTTGAGATGCCATTAGAATTTTATTAATATGTTGATTAATTCTAGTGATGGTTTCTATTGTGATTTTTATATTTTTTGTTGTTTGCTACAATCAAGTAATACAAATTTACTTTTTGAATGATTGCAGCGATAGTAGTTAAGTAATCAAAAGGTTGATATTGATGTAGCGGAAAGAAAAAAGGTCGAAGAAAAAAAGGCAATTATAATAAAAAAAGGTTAAAGTGGAAATTATTGAAAATGCATCTATTCTAGCTTTGTTACCTTTATCGTCATTAGACTATGTGCATAATCTATTCATATTGCATTAATATCATTTTCAACATTTTTTCTTCGTCAAATCAATGCATACAAAATATATGGTCGTTTATTTTAACGGAATCTTTCCTTTCCCGACACAAAATTTTCAGTTTTTCGTTTTTCACTTTTTTACGTTGTCCATGTAGATTTCAATGTCCTGCATCTAATGAGCACAATTTCAGGAGGCAAAATTATCTTTTTTGTGCGTAGTAACATCGAAAAAAAACTCAATTTTATACTAAAACAGCCAAAAAGTGCAATTTTCTTTGCTATTGTTCCAAAATCAATTTTTCAAACAAAAAAAATGAAGTTTCCCTTTTTCCTCCCCCGTAGTTTTCATTTATGTTTGAACAAAACCGTTCAAATGATCAAAACATACGGTTTTGAAGTTTAACTGGTTTGAGAATGAAAGTGATGATAATAATCTTCGTATTGAAGGTAGTGATTCAGAAATGGAAAATGCTCATAGTCAATTATTAGAAGACTAAGAAGAAATTGATTTAGAAGAAAATGATTCAAATACAAAATATATATATATATATATATAAGTTTATACAATTCTAGTTTCGGTATGGTTTGGTATTCGCCTCTATCTTATGCATCAGAAGGAAAACTTTATAGTAATGTAATTGAGATACTTGGATCTACAAAACTTATTAAAATTGTAGGGTGTGGGGGTGGGTGTGAGTGTGGACATGAATAAAGAGAACACCCACACCCACAATCCACCTTGTCACAATTAGGCTTACATAAAACCTGAATATACGAATTTGATGAATTTACTTTAATATTTGTTGACCCGGACTCGGATGTGGTGGTGCGTCTAGTGCAGAGAAGAGTCTCACTCACACCTAGCTCTCTCATTTCGCTTTTATTCTTTATAATTTTTATTTTTGTGAATAAATTGTTTTTCCCTATTCATATGCAAAAATGTTGGTTTCCTCAACTGATTATTAATTAACATTAATTAATTAATCAATTAAAATGGAATAAGTTGATATCTCTTTAACCAAACGAGAAAAAAATACAAAAAGTTCAAGATTGACTCAATGACACAAGCAGCACCTATGGTAAAATTTTCAATAAGATCGGATTGTATAAAACTTCCTATGGAAAACCACTTTTCAAAAGAACTTCAATCAAGTTCTGAAACAAAAATTTTTGTCTTATCATGATCTAGAGATTATGACGAAAGATTTGTATTCGTTGGAATAGGCTTAAAACTTCTCATCTAGTATTAAGAGCATGTTTTCGTTTGTGCATCCGTACTTCGTCATGTCACTAACGAAAATTAAATCGATGTTTTTGAAAAATTTAGGAATGCTCAGAAAAAGTTTCGCATGAAGATTTTGTAGCTTCAGAATTTTTCTGAAGATTGTAATAGTTAGTTTTCATAAATGATGCTTTTATTTTAGTATTTTTGTTTAAACTAAAATGCATGAACTAAAAGCCGATGTTCTTTTTTGTGTTACGTCACTAACATTTGTCTTTAATTGATACCCCTCTGAACAAAGCTCTCTAGAGTTCAGCTTTTTCACGGTATCTGGAGTAACTTAATACAGGTATAACATATAAAAATTAGTCCTAGGAAAGTTCATTATCTCGAGATACACAAGTTTTTATTGTAGAAAGTTTCGTGGCTAACGAATGTAGTCGTCCATAGATTTTAAGTTTGTAATCTTATTTTCCTAACCACAACAATAGTATGTAATATACAGAGTGGCCTGAAAGTCAATAAACCGAAGAAAAAACTGAATATCTTCGCCATTGTTCAACTAAATGAACTGATTTTTTTTTACCGATGATAAAAAGTTATTCAGAGTTCATATCCTGAGGGAAAATATCGAAAAGAATTGTTTTTGATGTATCTGTATTGATTTTAAAATAGAAATATAATCTTTTGTCGATTACTGAACAATACTTTTGATGTAGCATCTCCTAGTTAACTCATAGATTCTGAGCTCGAATTTTACTGAATAGTAACAGACCTCTTGTCCATCATAACTTCAAAGTGTTTCATTTTTTTTCAGCATTTTGACAGAGATCTTAATTTTAGTCAATGTAGGCTAAAATTATTTTAATATGATATTAATGATGACTCAATCCGAATCTGAGATCAATTGGATTCCGGTGTGAGTGTGCATCTTCTCTGTTCACGAAACCATACTCACATCCCCTTTTGAAATATTTTTTTAACAGATAGAAATCGATATTACCTTGAAGGAAATTTGCGACAGCAATAATCTTTTGATTGAGGCTATACTTTATCTCACATTCTAAATGGTTTGATTATTCATACAATCGAAATTTAATGAATACATGTCATAATGGAATATATAAAGACTTATCGTTTTATTTCTATTCATAAAGTTGCGTATTAAAATTTCTTACATTTGTCGAACATAGTGATTTCGTTAATGAAATTTCTAATTGAAAGTAAATAAAAAGATGTAGATATGGATGCATTTATTCTTTTCGTCAACATCGATTTGGAAAACAAAGTGGATCAATATTGACTGCTCAGTTATTCAATTTCAATTTGAAGTCGATCCAACTTATTTCATTGAATGCGATAGTACAATTGAGTCACGTAATACACAATAGGAAGACGATATTCGACATTTTGGTAGTGTGCTCATGTGATTTTGCTTGTCGTAGAAATATGTGAAATCTGCAGTCTACTCATTAGTCATCCATTTTATCTTACGGTATGCACAAATAAATCTCATTTGAAACTTCTGTCCGCGTTGAATGGCAACAGAAAACAAACGGTATGAATCATCATTATATTCTCGTCAAGAATGTCGTCGCTGATGAAAAAGAAAATAATATAAACTTTTTTTTTCTTCTTTTCTACGAGAGCTCGCATCTTTATTGGATTACTGGCATGCTGGCAGAATATGTTTGCGTTTCTTTCCATTTGAGAGTTAAGCACTCTCTGTCCTTCATGATAGAAAAAAAAAGAACCATAGAACGATGAAAAATAACAAGCACACTATTCTACAATTATAATCATCGCGCGAGCGTCTCCATAGGTAAGAATACACCAAAAATTTTATGTCGTGCAAAATAATTTCTAGATTGACTCTTAACGGTTTTGAGAAATTATTTTGTGCACATGGTGGTTGGATAACAATTTGTCATGCTGCTCATTTGATAGGTAATCGTATGAAACTAATTGATAGTGCTCTGCCCACGATTGAGTGCCTTCTCAAATGACATTCACGTTTGCGTTCTCGTCTACACATTAAAGCTAATGACTATTTTCTTGATACTCTCGAATACAATATAAAATATCTGTCGAATTATTTATTCTTTTCGACGATGGACTGCAGTGAAGATTCATGGCAAGATATTTGTGAACGTCATTGTAATAAAGATCCATATTCAAATGATGGCACAATGATCTTTCCACTTTTTCATTTCATTGTACTATTTAATTCACAATCATTGGAGAACAACGATCGTTTTCATTTGCTACTCTTTACAAATCATATTGCCTTCGATGGTCGAAGTGGATTCGTTCTTATCAATGATTTCTTAACTTTGGCAACATCATCAGATTTGAATCCCATATCTGTAACCAGTCAATCTTGATATTCTTCCATTGATAAGCGATTTAATTCGTCGATCATTTGGTCTTCTTTATCCAATTTTATTCTTTTTCGCTAAACGTTTCCTTTAGCATGAATTTAGAAAATTAATTCGACCACGAATTCCAATCAAACTTTATCGAATGCCCGATAGTCAATCGAATAAATTTCATGTACCACGATACTACACGAAGTTTCTCTTTTCTGCAAGCTCTATCAATCTCTATGATAGTCTACACAAACAATGTCAACAGCACGAACTCACATTAAATGGTGCACTGTATACATGTCTCTTACTGGCTGCTCACCATTGCTTTCCACTGGAAGGTAACACTCGATTGCAACCATTTTCGATTGGTGTTGCTTTCGATATGCGTTCACATCTAACTAGATCACCCTTAACAAAGAACTCTGTCGGACTCTTTATTGGCGTTAGCGATATACAACTTCATCGATCACTTTCAATACGATCTACTCGATTTTGGTCTTTAGCGAAGAAATGTATGATAAATACTCGAAATCAATTGAAACACCATGGTGTTCCATTGGTCATGAATATGTTGACTGACTTTGGTAGAAATGAAGAAAGTTTTGAGCAATTTACTCGAAATTTCCCTGATGGACGTCACTCGCAATTGGCCTTCTCGAACATTGGAAAATATCCATTTTCGTGTGATTACAGTGAAGGAGCAATTCGCTTGCATAGTTTACATACAATAAGCAATAACAGTGTATATCGTACATCGACAGTGGTATTTGTTACATGTGCCAGTGATGGTCAATTGGATATTTCCATATCTCATGAAATGGATAGTGACGAAAGAGCTAAACAATTTCTCAACTTCTATATGCGTCTCATCGAAATATGTGCCAATGAAAAACTTTGTTATGAAGAAACAACACTTACTGACATTTTGCAATCTGCTCAGTATTAAAACAGGTCGTATTAATAGATCACAAGTGGGTACTTTGTGCAATAAAGTGAAGATTCGATTGTTATACCTGGTGGCCTAAAAGTAAGGAAAAATAATAGGTATCCCATAATAACTGATGAAAAACTGTTAATGATATTTTTCATACTTTTTATTGATATAAAGAGCTGAAATTTTTATTACATATATATCTAATTAACACCTTTTATTTCTGAAAGTTTTAGCTCTCTACATCAATAAAAAGTATGAAAAATATCATTAACAGTTTTTCATCAGTTATTATTAGATACCCATTATTTTTCCTTACTTTTGGGCCACCCGGTATACTTAGTGTGTAAGTATTAGTTGTTCGTCACCGAACTTAGCTGATTGTCGATAGAAATTCTACCAGGATGATAAATTTACTTACAAGTTTCACTAAACGACCAATCATAGTGTATGTTAGGAAGTAGTCATTATTGTTCAATTTGCTTGTTACTTTTATAGGTATTTTTATAGTTTCTCTGTAATTCTGTTCGTTGTGCGAGTGTGAATATGGGTATCTGTGGATGTGTTTGTAGATGTTCTGCTCATTGACAGGGCGTGGGTGTGGGTGGATGGTACAGTGTACAGCCAGGCGACAAAATCGATTTATGAGATCTGAACCTATATCATAGATAGTATTAAAGCTACTATGATCCTGTACTTAATTTCATTTTGGATTCTGATTGCTAGCGAGTAGTCATCTTGCAGCAGTTACCACAAAGTAAGTCAGATAGTTGAATATCACTAATATAATACTAGAAGTAAAGTTTATGTTTCAATTTGAAGATCTAATTGTATTTATCAGATATGATGCAGTTATTGAGCGTTGTATGTTTACTAAATACTACAAACCTTTCAGGCCTTCTAAGATTCTTTTTGCTCCAATAGAATTAAAAGTCTTTTCGTAATATACTAAGAAATAATGACTAGTGAATAATGCCATTCTTTCACCATTTTTTGCCGGAGCTTCTCTTTGAATTTTAATTTACTATCTGATAGCACATGTCATCATCTCTCTTGGATAGATGCCTATTTAAACTCTTATTGAGATATGACGTCGTAAATATAACCTGTTATGTAGATCGGTTCCAAGGCATTTGTATAATAAATACTTATCTTTTAGATTGATTAGGTTGGGTATGAGTGTGAATATCAATTTTCTCTTAATTGACACTGATACTTACATCCTACATATCCGTCTGCTCACTCCACACCCACAACCGCACCCTCCAGGAGTTATGTCTCTTAATGTGCTTGAATGAAAGTAACGGAAACTCAATCGTACGTTAAAAGAAATTTATTGTCGGAAAAGGAAACTGGCCACTATACAGAATTGTTAAAGAAAAACTGTTGACTTAAGCCTGTTCGTAAAAAACAATCACTTCTTAGAATAAGAAAGTATCGCAGTTCTAATTAGTAGTTTACAAGTAATTGTTCTTAACTGTATATCTTTCTTATTCTGGATAACTTTTTCAGTTTTTATAAAGAACAAATAGATAGTCTTTTTAGCTGGATTATTCAAGATTTGATTCTTATTTGAGAAAATAGACGATAAATACATATATATATATATCTTATTGTATTATGTTAATTTTTCTTTGTATTGATTCTCGTATCACATGTATTTGATATCGAATTAATCGATAGATCATTTCGATCAATTCCATAATTGACAAAAAACTAATGCCAATCCATAGTCCTGTTTGACCTCCAATATTCGAAATAACATCAACGAAACCAAGTGTTGATGTTTGTGTATGCGTTTCGACGATACTTGTTTCACGTAGAATATTTATAGTAAGATAATTTTCATAAATATGTTGACGCCATGTTGTTGACCAATTATTCGGTAATGGTACTAAAGAATTTTCGACAAAATTTTTAATCGTATCTAGTTTTGAATCGATATATAACATTGACGATGATGTTTGAAGAACAAAACTATTTGTTGAACATTCTTGTGAACAATCTGAGCAATAAATTTCCACAAGTGATGCAGAAGCAAAAAGTCTCTTGGATGCTTTATCAAAACAGCCATCCGATGGATAACAAGCAGGTGCAAATATTATATGATCTGTGCCTGGCAGAACAATCCAACGTATATACCATAGATATGGATTAACACAACCGCATTGTTCGTAACTTAAAATAACTGGAACGATTGATTTCATATGTATATTTATTCTCTATAGATGTACTTACACATAAGTTTGTTGACAAATTTGATAGCAATTACTTTGAGAATAAACATAATCTGCTGGATAATAATTACTGAGCATAGCTTTCATTGGATTAGAAATTTTGTTTGTACAATCAGTATAAGGTGAAGATAAAAGATTAATTTTCTTTTTTCTGTAACTTAGTTTATATCTTCGTCCAGGTCCTAATTCGATACCACTCGTTTCAATCATTGGTACTTGTCTATTATCATGAATAAGAACTAATATACCAGCAGCTTTACAAATATAGTAAAATAATATGATTCAATAAATTTTATTTTTAGTTACTTACCATCAGTCGAGTAGGGTACATATTGATAACTATGAACATAAAGACTTAAACTGAGTATACCAGCACCACCATAAAAATTTCCAAATCGAAGACTATCATCTGTACTATTTTTTAATTTAGCATTAAATGTATAACATAGACCATAACTTGGTGATACAAATGAAATGAAATCAGCTGATGTACATGTTTCAAAATTATATGCACATCCTTGAAGCATTGATGATAATGGAAAAGAGTAATCTTCCAATGATTGATTTTTATTAATTTGATCAACAAGAAAAAGCCAAATAAATTGCGATTGATATTCAGATATTGTTGTTGTATCGTTTGTATTTTTTATGTTTAATGAATTTGTAAAATTCAAAAAAGGTTGAATGAATCGATCGAAACGAAGTGCTGCAATGTTACAAAAACTAACTGCTGCAAAATATTGTTGCCAATCATTATTATAAGATAAATCAATTGATGTTGGATAATCAAAATAATTTATTATTGATTTAACTATAAAATAGATCATTATACCAGTAAATATTAGAAATGAAATCGACCAAAATACACAATTATGAAAACTTTCACTACGAGCAATTCCTGGTAGAGCATGTGTCGATGTATTCAAACAAAATTCACGAATAATAGAACGACGACGACGATGACGACGAACAGTTTGTTCTGATTCATGATTCATCGTTATGATATTAAGTGAAGTCCTTCTTGAAGTGTCATTTATTATATTCGACATGAAATTTTGGTTTTCTAAATTAAATATTACATCAAATATTCTTTATCTTCGTTTATCTCGTCCGATTCTTGTTTATTTTATTTACTTATTTTTGCAAATACTATTTACTTACTGAACCAATATGTAGTAAAAAAATTTTCTTTGATAGAATCACATTTAAAACTGATTATGTTTAATATTATCTATTCAAAAATTTTTATAATAGAATTCAAAAATATTTTCAATCATTGCATGACAATCTCTAATAGAGCTGATTTCCTCAAAGTAAATATTCATGATATTTTACAGATTCTATTTTATGTTTATAAACAAAAAATAAAGTTTAGTGTAAGACTCTTTTTATATTACTCTGTCAAAATGACTAAATATCGTTTTAAGTTCAGATCATATTGCAAATTTCAATTAAAATGAGTTCAAGTCTTGGAAATAGACCTCAATTAATATATGATAGATTTTGAATGTGAAAATAGAACATTTCAAAAGTAAAGCAGTATAGAATAAGTATCAAATAAATCTCCTTTATGAATTTGTTTTACCTATTACAGTAGAAAATATTTGAAAAAAAAAGCTCTCGTTAATTAAGATTGTTCTCCCAATAGATTCAACGTGTTGATATCATTTCAATAAATGTTAAATCAGAAAAAATATGTGATGAATTTTTTCTTAGTAAAAAAAAAATATAAGAATAATAGAGAAAGCTGTTTATTGAATTGATATATCCATAAATGTCTATAAAGATCGACTTTTTTTACCTGATTTGTTCCCAAAAACCTACAAACAAAAAATGTTTCTAAAGATCAAAGATTCTAGTAGCAGATGAGTTTTTTATTGAATGAAATATAGAAGGTAGAATAAAGAATACAAAAATTAATGATAAATATACATGAAAAATGTCATTATTGACATAATTTGACATTTCCTTTTTTCCATTATATCGTTTTTTTTTTTGACATCATTCTTTGCTATTTGTAAAGTAGAATTACAATTAGAAAATGAGATGTTGAAAGAAAAAAAAATGTTTCTCTTTTTTTTCATGGATGCATGATTCTAGATTGTCATTGGTTAAAGACATATTGATAAAACATTCTTTTCTTAAAGCATATTCACAAACAAAAATTATTATTTTCTTTTTATGAAAATTTCTAAAAGAGTAGTTTCTTTCAATAATCTATATGTTAACAAAGAAGTAGAAAAAATAGGACTGATAAGAAACAAGAAGAAAATGAAAGAGTAATAAGAATTAATTTTAAATATAAAAAGTCAAAAGTATGATCATACTGAAATGATTATTATTACTTGATTGTCATCTTTTTCTCAATCATACTTATTTCATCTATGATTCAACGCTCTTTTTTTTTTGTTTTTGCGTTGCTAGTTTAATAGTTACACAATATCGTTTCTCTCTTCATCATAGTACTGTCCATCACACTCTTTTCCTTCAGATGCATTCAAAATATTCTTGACAAAAAGAACAGATTTTTTTAAAAATCTTTTTCTCCTTCTATTTATTTATTTCTTCAACATAAGACGACTGGTTAATTCATCAGTATTTTATTTACAATAAAATGTCTCTATTATGTCAACACATTGTTATAATGAACACTCAAAGTTTTTATCGAGGAATATTTTATTGAAATCATCCTCTTCTTAATGAACATCTCTTCATTGAAAATTCTAAACTCTTTTTATTATTACAAGTAACGCTCGTCGAGGCAGACTCGCTTTACCCTCGACTGAACTACTAACATTGGTTGTTTTCTGTTGCTGAAATCATTCATAATAATTTGGATTCTATTATTATATATTCGTCATAGTGCTTTTTTAGCTTACCATTCTATAAGTCATTTCGTAGAAAATTCAAAAAATATTCTAATTCGAACTACAGTTGAGAAGGTTTGTTCAAGAACTTCCATAATTAACTGCATAACAGAAATTTATTTTATATTCAATTGAAACAAAGAAGAATGAACACAAAAAATTAATATCTATGAAATATGCACAACATCATCGGAAAAGTAAAAACATCTCTATTTTAAAGAATATTCAAACGTAGAAATCCCATGATTTAATGAAAGATAACGGAACTTATGAAAAATTTGCATTTTTCATAGTAAAACTACATGCAAATAATAAGAATTGTGTTATTATATATATGATTTATTGAAACCATTCCGGGAAACGTAATCGTGTGTTGATATACAGTTGATCAAGTTGTTCCATCTCAGCAACTTGAGATTTATTTGGTTTCATAAGTAAAACTTTGTAATCGAATGGTCGTAGAATAGCTAAATCAACTAAACGTTTCACACGAGATAATGGTACATATACTGCTGCAATATCATCAGTTTCATTTGGTAATTTTAAATCAATAATCACTTTATTCAAAGTTTGACCTTGGCTTTTATGTGTTGTAATACAATAAGCAGGTACAAGTGGTAGTGCAGATCGTTTAATTGATAAAATTGTCTTTTGATTTGATTTTGGTTTTTTGTCTTTTGGAAGAATATCGGCAATGTCGACACGAAATGTTTGTTCTACTAACGGGATTGGAATAAGTTTTGGTTCAAGATCTTGAAGTTTGCATTCGATCTTGGACTTATTAATCTCGATCAAAGCATATATTGGTCGACGAATAAATTGTGTATTGTTCGGAAACATTTCCGACAAAGCTTCTGTTGACACCGATTCTTCGTGATATACTAATTGTCGAAAGGTTCCTTTAATACCATTGATAAGACCCAGTTCAGTAGCAATATTTTGTGTTAAAATGACAGGCATGCCTGGAACAAAAGGTAGTAAACCAGGTAAATGCTCTGTTTTGCTATCAGATAATTCTAATAAATTTTTAATCAATATTGGATCTTCGATTGGTTTGCCTTTGCAAGTATCTTGCGCGACACATACCATCAGTGGGTGATCTATTTGAGTTGCATTATGAATTGATGCCTTGTTGTTTAATTTTGTTCGAATTTCATTTCGAAACACGAGAATAGGAGCCTAAAAAGATGAAAATAGTTTTTCCTTTACTCGAAAAAGTTGATTTACTTTGTTCCATGGTGAATCATGTAGAGATTCTATGGATGGTTGGCCAACAATTCGTGTTTGTAATAATTCATAATCGTCATAATTGCATTGTCCATGACGAAGCCGATCGAGTAGTTGAAGACATCGTAAATCTTCTGTTC
This sequence comes from Rotaria sordida, assembly GCA_905250125.1. Taxonomy (NCBI): domain Eukaryota; kingdom Metazoa; phylum Rotifera; class Eurotatoria; order Philodinida; family Philodinidae; genus Rotaria; species Rotaria sordida. The sequence goes on from CAJNOL010000507.1 coordinate 16,079, forward strand.
GCATCTGTTGTGTAAGTTTCACCACACAATTCATTTGAAGAATTAAAGAACGTGCAACACGTTGTTGAATTTCTTTTTCAGATAGTAGTTTTCCTTGTCTCTTTTTTGATGGTAATGAAAAATCAGTATGCAATGGTGAATCATAGACTGGTCGATATTGTAAGTAGTCACCAAAGAAGATTACGTTCACACCACCAAATGGAACTTGAGGATCGACATGTTTTGCAGAACAAATAATTCTATTGAGTTTTCCTAATAAAGTTAAGCCAACCATACTCATCTCATCAATTAAGAGATATTCAACAGATCGCCATTCTTTTTCAAGTTTGGAATCACCTGGTTTAATGGTACGTGGCTTTCTTGAATTACGTTGTTCACCTAAGAATGAATGAATTGTCATGCCATCAATTTCAGCTGCTGCAATTCCGGTAGGTGCAAGTTTTCGCATCATTTGCATTCTTTTTGTGATGAGAAAATATTTTGTAAGAGCACGAATCAATTGTGATTTGCCCGTTCCACCACATCCAGGTATACACATAATGAGCTGACCATTATTGTCACCTAAAATAGATTATTTGATCAAATAAGTAATGATTTATTTTACGAAAATACCTGTACGACATCGATTGTCACCATCGAGATGACTTGTTATTATCAAGAATGCAGCTCTTTGTTCCTTGTTCAATGTGAATTCATCAATGATGCTGTTTTGAGTTGAGAAATTGTTTTTAACTACAAGTACTGGTGGAATTGATGTTTTTTTTTCGACATTATTTCGATTATCATATGGATTGACTACCGTTACAACGGCGTCAGTTACATCATTAAAATCCAATATATCATCATCATTGTTATGTTTTCCCGAAATCAAACTGCGCCTGATTCGTTCCTTTTCATTCTTCAATTGATCTTGCCATTTTGAATTAAGTTTAATGAGATTAGGTGTTGCGGAAACAAACGGTACAATTTGTTGATCAATGCCTGTATTTGAAACATGTTGATCATGACCTGAAACAATTTATATATTTTTTCCTGAATGATATAGATCATAAAACAATTAACACTTACGATTCATATGATTAAACCGTCCAACTTTTTCCACAGCTTCAATCGTTTCTCGAATATATACGTTTTCTGTTGATTTTTTCGTGGCATTGATTGTAGCAGCTGTAAATTCATCTACACTGCCTATTAATTGAATCAAATCGTCGATGTCATCTGCTTCGTGTTCACCATCAGCACCTTGATTTGATGGTAAAAATGCAGGATCAATCGAATCATTATCGACCTGTGCTTCAGCAATAACTTGAAGTAAATGTTCATCACGATCTTTTTTACATTCATGTAAAAGTTGAATATTTTCTATAATCTTCCATGAATGAGCCGAAATACGATGTTTTCGAGATTCTAATGCATCTTCCCATGTTTGATTGATGTCACAAAGATCAATTACATTGCGCCATGGTACGAAAAGTGTGAGAAGTGCACGATTGTATCGTTCTCGAGTATCATCGCGATCTTGTCGAGGAATTTGAGGACCATAAAGAACAGGTACATGAGCCTCACTGTATTTCATGAGTAGATGTGTTGTTGCTTGAGGATGATCTTTGTGAAAAAAAAATCGTTCATTAGATGGTCGACCTTTTTGATTATCTTGTCGTTTTTCAGTCGTATAGGATTTTGATAAATATTTTATATCTGTTTCATTAATTTTTTTCTTATAAAATGTACTGACAAAGTCATATAAACAAGTGTTGTTGAGGTTGTTTGAACGATATTGATAATCAACGCGTGTATTAACAAGTATAAAATTGTTTTTATCTCCCGCCGGTTGAACTTGGAAATGTTCTTCATCGTTGTTTTCCTCAATAATTGTCTCATCATCAAATATATCTTCATCATCAATTACATCTATATGTGAAAAAAAACACATACATTTTTTTAATCATTATTAATAAATTGCTTCATCATTTCACATATTAACAAGTAACGCTCGTCTGTAGACTCGCTTAGGTCTTTCTCGTAGAAGTGCTGTTTCTAAACTGTTAACAAATTGCTAATTTATGAAGTTCCACGATTCAAAACCAGCACATTCACACCGCATTATTCTGCGCAACTGCGTCTATCTACACGTTTGAGTTTAGCATTCTGAGCAGAAAGTTGGGTTGATTTTTTTCCAACACTATGATGAGATTAGTAAATTTGATTATCCGCTACTCTTGCCATCTAAATCTCATCATCGATGATAGATTTTGGCTTTTACCTCGAATATCTGTGGCCAACTTTTTTTTATAACAAAATAACCTTCCTAGATCGAGTTACGGGCCAAAAAAATCTGATTGGTTGAATTGTCTTCCCCCCCCCCCCCCC
>CAJNOL010000507.1:21840-43968 GCA_905250125.1 Rotaria sordida
TTCACCGGATCAGGCGGTTTCCCGCCGTACATCTTGGACCTGGGTTCTCAACATGATCCAATATGAGACTAAGCATTTATTTTTATTTTTATTTTTATTTACTACAGTCTCCAAAAAGGATCGGATTCCACACTGGATCGATTATAAATACCCTCGTATATAATTGTACAATTTGATCATTCAATGTGCATGAGTTTTGTCGATATTTTTCAAAATATTTATTGGTAAATCAGTAATGATAAATCAGAAGTTATGTTCCATGTTTTTGATCGGATGGACGATATATAAAAAAAGAAAGAACAAGACGTATTGTAGAGAATTGTATCGTAGAAGTAACGCTGTCGATATTGATGGCAGGAAACGAAGACGTCGAATGAGTGAATACATGAACTGCTTCGCTATTTATAGTCCTACATGGAAGAGATCGATATCTATTTATCTTTTGTTTAGTCTAGACTACTTTTCGTCAAACTTTTTGATCGATGATGATAGTGATATCTAACTCTTCACTTATCAAGCATTTCCTTTTCGGCATCTTTTTGTCTTCTATGATCTTCATTTAGTAATATCCTGTTTTCATCACTTAAAAGAGATAGTAGTATGCATTTTTCTTTTCTAATCTAATGACTCACTGAGACATGATATGATGTAGTCAAATATAGGGATAACATGTTAGCCAGTAGAAAAAAATCTTACTATTCACAATAATAGATGGCGTTGAACCGCGACGTACATTAAGAAATTTTATTTATTGTATCACAATCAAGAATGTATATGACCCTCCTTTCAGGCGAGGGAATAACAGACGTAGAAAAAGAGTAATTATTTTGTTTCCCTAAACGTATGGTTTGTATTCACTCCTTTTTACCATATGTTGTAAGGGTCATAATCAGCAACGCTCGTCGACGGATTCGCTCAGCTGCTTCTCGTGGAAATCGTGCACTGTCGTTCTAATGAACTTGTTATGCATACAATCTGTAAAAGTTTGCGCCAGATTCACGATCCTCGACCATTATTTTCCGTCGATCAACCCTAGCAAGGAACGTTTATTTTCCCAAATCTGGTCGGATCCTTGAAAAAACTAACATCATATTCATGTAGTGGACCCTCATTACCGTTCGGTCAAGTTTTATTCATGTCTATTGCGGACTGGCTAAGGACGCCAGGACGCTTCTACTATGAAGATAAGTCTGAAATAATATACACAATATATATTCTTTTCTAATAGAATAGCGTCCTAGTGTTTCATTAACTAGTATCTATTGTGAACTGGTTGAGGACGCCAGGACGCTGCTAATATAGAGAAAGTTTAGAAGTTGACCAAGAACAAAAATTCTTTCGAAAAGACAAACATTTCCTACAACTTCACATTCAATGTTGATTGTTGAATTTTAATTTATTGTTATATTTAGTGAAACACTTATGAAAGGTGATTCGAAACTTTTCAGTTTAAAAGCATCTTTAGCATGACTTCATAAAAATTAATTGATGCGTTCGAGGCAGAATTTTAGAATTGCAGTGACAGAAGACTGTATACAAAGTCAAAGATCGTTCATTTCTTAGTTAAAGTTTCGGTTTATCACAAGTTTTCACATTAATATTATTGAACTAGATCACCAGATTTAAGAAGATAACCTATGCCCTTGACTCTAAAACGATCATGAGATATACAACTAGTGGCGTTCTCATTTGAGATTTGCACTGACAAAAGCATAACTAAATTCTGAATTCTATAGCTAAGATCCATCATTTTCTATGCTTGTACGTGCTACATACGTAAATATAGATAACACTATCACCAAGAATTTAATACTTGTCATAAAATTTCCTAAATGATGTTTTAAGAAAAACATCTGCCAAAATGATTAGTTGTGTGAAAAAGTAAAGCACAAAAAAATGCTAAAAAATGACATTCAGACTTATAATTCTCCACCCTCGATTTTTCTTCGATGGATTGTTATACGAAAATCACTTGTATATCTTTGCCTGATTCTTGTACCAATGTTTACGGAGCTTTCCTGCACGAGATAGAGAAGAGTACTTAAAGACGAATGGCGCATCTTTTATCGGATATTTCGTGCGCCTTTGAACTCATCTGATACGATGTTTCTTTAGCCCTGCAGACATGCAAGCAAGCAAGCAGACAATTTAAACTTGTAAAACTCTACGAGAAAGAAAATAAAAACTTGGTTAATTAATGAGTTGAAAAATTTTTTTTTGAGCTTTGAACCCATCCCAAACGATGTATCTTGGATTTTTGAAGATTTTCTTGAAAAATGTTTTTTTGACCTTTGACGTTTGACCCTGACACAAACTATTTTTTTTCATATGATCCTCCTTTCAGTCGAGGGAAAAACTAACCACAATCTCGAGTTCTCCACCCTCGATTGCCTTTTGGTCAAGTTTTATAAAAACATTAATAATTAATAATCAATTAATAATTAGCTAATAATTAATTAAAATTAACCTCAGATTCGAGTTCTCCACTCTCGATTACCCTTTGGTCAAGTTTTATAAGAAAAATTAATAATTAATGACCAATTAACAATTAGTTAATAATTAATTAATAATTAATTAAAACTAACCTCAGATTCGTGTTCTCCGTCCTCGATCACCTTTTTGTTAAGTTTTATAAAAGACATTAATAATTAATAATCAATTAATAATTAGTTAATAATGAATTAATAATTAATTAAATCTAACCTCAGATCCGAGTTCCCCACCCTCGATTACTCTTTGGTCAAGTTTTATGCAGAAGCGGATGTTTTTTTGACCCTGATGTTCTTTTGACCCTGACACAAACATACATACATACACACAAACTATTTTTTTTCATATGACCCTCCTTTCAGTCGAGGGAATATGACTAAAATAACATTCCTAATGTCAATATTGTTCTTAATTTTCTACTGACATTCGTAACAAGATCTTGTATACATATAAAAATAAAATAGATTTTTCTCTGTCTCTCTCGAGAAAAACATGTCAGAATCTATTCATAGTGAACAATTTTAAATATTACTTAATCTATTCATAGTTAGAAACTTTTAACTGTTGTCACCTTAAAGTGATTGAAGTTATTTGTTGAATTTTCTATCCATATTAATAATGTAAGACTGTTATGTTATTACGATGATATTGTCATGAGAAATAGAAAACTAGACATGTCGTTACATGTATATTTACAAAGGTTAAAAATAGTACTATTTCTATAGAGTTAATGTATAAATACTGAATCTATAATCGATATGGAAGCATTGACAATCATAATGATGTTCAACTAAAGTGCTTTCTTTCACGAGTTCATTTCTTCTGATTTCATCACTATCTATGACATCTGTAAGCTCGAATAAACCACGATTATGAGCAGAATAGTATCGGTCGATAGAACATGTTCATACGTAAAATAGTCATCCACTTTTCCCCTTCAGATAGGTGCGTGTTTGAGCCTCATCTTCATCAACATCCACACCCACATCCTAGCTTTTTTTTCTTGACTCTCTCTAAGATACGCATGACTCACAACCCAACAAATAAACTCATACTTGCAAAGTTTGCGTACATTTCTTCATTGTTTATTAGCATTATCCATGTCTATCCTAGTATCGAACTGTTTACCAATCATTTCAATAATCTATTGTAAAACTTTCTGTGCTTGTGCTACGTTATATTTTGATTGGATCTGTTCATCAAAATGGATATCAAGATTTTCTATCAAATAACTAAAAAAAAATTGATTTTAATTCATTTTACCTACCTTTTCCATTACATTATTATCTGAGTCGTTTTTTTTTGAGCACCTCTGTTAGTAGTCATTCTTTATTTCGCGAACGTATTTCAATCTTAAATCAATGTATATATAGTTTTCTATTTTCTCTTACTACCTGCTTTTAACTACTTCTGTGAAAATTTATTACAATCATATATGGAGAAACCGACAGCGAAAGAGATCATTGTGTTGACATGTCAAATATTTTTTTAGTACACATATAAACAGAAAAAAAAGAATATTTTTGTTATAAACTCTACTAATTACTATTGAATTAGTAATTTAAAGGAAAATATCTATTGTTGGTTTTTTTTTAATAACTTTTGATCTTTTCAACCTATCGAGTTCGACCTTTCACCATTAGATGGAGCAACCTTGGGGACGTCTATCTCTATGAGATTCATTAGAAATAAAGAAAATTTTTATGATAGATCTCTGATTGATATATTTTTTTTTGCTGCCCATTTTCGTGATTTTTTATAGAGATGCTGTATCAAATTACACCAAAATGTAGCCTGAAGAATTCTGTATCCGTGATAAAATTTTCAGTTCTTTCTGTCATTGTCTCGAATACAATAATTCTTTAAAATTGTGAGATTTTGACACGAATTTGATCCTAGATCTCAATGAAAAATATATCAATTAGAGATCAATTATAAAAAACTTCTTTGTTCCTAATAGATCTCATAGAGATAGACGTCTCTAAGGTTGTTCTATCTAATGGCGAAAGATCGAACTCAATAGTTTGAAAAGATCAAAAGTTATTCAAAAAATCTGACAACGGTGTTAATCATTTTTTTTTGTACTTGTATGTTGCAAAAACGTGACTGAATTTATCTTTCTATCTATCAATTAAGTGTTTTATAATCTAAACAAAATTTATCGCACGGGTTAAGAAGTCCTTGTCGATCCGATAGTGGAATAAACTAAAAAAAAAAAGGAAAGAATGTATAAATGCATAATTCTTGAAATATTTTACTACTTACTTTATCAAAAGCTTGTTTGATAAAACCGTGTTTTTCAGTTCACTCGGGCATGACGTAATCTTTTATTTTCGTTATATTACCGATTGTCTGAGACGAATATTTGAATACGAAATAAAATGAAATACTAATAGCAGCAAAAAAAAAATACTACGTGTGACTGTATATTATTATAAATAATAAAATAAGAGAAATGAAAAAACACCATAACAAGACACTGTCAATAAAAAACATAATGTTTGTTGTCTTTCTTTTTTAAGTGGATATGCTCTTACATATATACACGTTTCACGTTTTATTCTTCGATTTCTGTATCTGCGCAAATTTTTATTACATTCTACGATACAGCACATGATATTTTGCAAAAGAAGAAGAATTAATCTAGATAACATGAATAAAACAAACCGGTTCGTTTGAATTATGATGAGAAAAAAAACCACTTGACTAATGCTTTAGTCTTGATTATAGTTTATTCATGAAAAAAAAGATGCAGAACAGTAAAAAAAGAACAAATCATAATACTATATAAGCAATCATATTTATTAAGACATTGTATCGTATTGATAACCTTATCAAGTCTTATTTTAATTACATTCTATATATTTTAGATCACAATCTTACATGCTTAACTAATATTATTACAATGAAATCATCGAAACAACGTCCTATACGACCATCACAGTTTACATGTTGGCATCCATTATTACCAGCATTTTCAGCTCGAATAATAATTGCCCTTCGTACTTTACTAGGAATTGCTGTAAGTAAATAATGAAAAAGTTTGTCATAGATGAAAAGCTATTTTTAAACATAGAGTATTGCCGGATTTACTCTTTCACCTATAACATCTCGTTCTATACAAGGTCAACTTCTATTCGGCGTTAGTTTTATAGTTGCAATGAAAAGTACACTTGGTGCAACAATTCAAACAGCTATTCGTTTATTTCTTGCTGGTGCTATTGCTACTACGTATTGTCTTTTCATTATTAATTTTTGTCCACGTAATGTTTATTATGGTATTGGTGCAACAAATGTTCTTGTTCTTCTTATTGTTTATACTGATTTACCAATAACTGTTCGTCGTTTTTCAATAGTATCAACATGTATTATACTTTTGCAATGGTTTAATAAATCATATATAAATACGTTTTTTGTACTTCAAATTTGGACATCATTAACAATTGGTACTACATTAGCTGTTATTATTACATGTATTCCATTACCAGCTGTACCAACTGCTTATCGCGAATTAACAATGCGTATGAGATTTCTTGCTCGACAAACAAGACGTGAAATAACAGCAATTGTTTTACTTATATCAGAATATCATAATACAAATTTACGTGATGGATATGATTATGAAACTAATCGAAACAGGGAAAAAACGAATGCTTCGGATGATAATGATAATGACATTGAAACACCATCAAATTCTTATCGTAAAGATAATATTTATCAGTATTCAATATCAATCGACAATTTAAAAGATGATCATTTACTTCAAAGTGATATACAAGATTTACATTCATTAGTTAATGATGAATTAAAACAAATGCAACGTGCTTTAACTGAAATCCCATATGAACCATATTTTATATTGTTGAAATTACTGAATCTAATACGAAGATTCTTACGACATATTCCATTTATAAAAAAATTCATCGAAACAGATTCAACACTAGAAACACGATTATCTGTATGGGCAACAAGTTTTGCTTCTATACAACGACTAATTACTGAAATGTTAATATTGGAGCAACATCATCGTACATTTGTTGGTCAACCACAATTGATTAATGTAAGTTTTTTTTAAAAAGAAGTAGGGATGAAAATGGTTGAGAATTTTTTTTCTGTGATTTTATATGATAACTCAATTTCATATCACTGAGTAAAGTTTACTTTAGAATTTTTTATGTGTATAAAACTTATCAGTATTTAAAACTCATATCTAAGAAAAAATATTAATAAGTAATAGACTTTTCAATATAAATTTGAGTTTTTTTTTTTATTGCAGGCAATATGTCTTCTTCTTGATTCAACATTTAATTTTTTGGATGCAGCACTTCCATATACAACAGCATCAACTAGTTATTTTAACACAGCACAAATAATTGCTTGTCGAACAAAAGTTGAAGAAGCACTTGAAGATTTTTTTGAGACATATACAGAAGTACGTGAAAATCTACATCATGCAACAATGTCAGATACAGATGCAACTGGTTTAAATACATTCCTTCTTCTTATTCTACGTCTTGTACATGCAACTATAACTGCTGCTGAAACAAGTAAAACTCCCGGTGCTTATTTTGATACTGATCTAGATTCAACAACAAATGTACCGAAATCGAAAAAACCATTAAATTGGAAAAAACCATTTGATGATCTTGCTGCTTATATTGGTATAAGACCATCATTCGGTAAATTAGTACGTTCAATAAAAACAAGTTTAAGTGTACTTGTATCCGCTATTGTTGTTATCTCATTTCGTGAACGTTTACAAGCATATGATTGGGTTCATTGGGCACCGATGACAACAGCACTTGTTTCTGAATCATCTGAAGGTGGTACACTTCGTCTGTCATTTCATCGTTTAATGGCCGTCTTACTTGGTTCAACTTACGCGTATGTCATTGTACTTATCACACAAAATCATCTTGCTGTTGGAATATGTATTGCTTTATTTGTTGGACTAATGGGATATCTTAAAACAGACCCAAGAAGAGAATATTTTGCAAGTGTCTGTGCGCAATCAGCATCAATTATAACATTTCTTTCTAATCAAGAAGGACAAATGAGTGCATCAAATCGAGCTGTTTTAGCTCGAACAAGTTTAACATTTTTAGGCATATTTATACATGTTATTATTTCTAATCTTCTTCTACCAATAACAGCACGTGCATTAATTAAAAAAAAGGTAATTATTTTTTTATGTTATTTAAATAAAAAAAAAAAAGAAATCAATTTTTCATTCATCATATTTAGGTATCAGTTATGATTAAAAATGTATCTGCTGCATTAAAATCGGCAAGTGATAGTTTTTGTGTATTCATTGATCCATCAGTAACACAGAAAGAAAATATATCATCAAATGAAACACCATTTAATTTAATGAAAACTCTAGCAGAAACCGAACGTATTGCAGATAGTTTTTCAGCTTTACTTGATGAAGCATTAAGTGAACCAAATTTTTGGAAACGACCATTCATACAAGTCAAAGATCGCTATGATGGTATATCCAAATCTTTACGTCGAATTACTGCTGATATTCGTTTTGTTCATCGATGTACAACAATACTTGAAGCTGAATCAAAATTACACTTTGCTCAAGAAGCAAAGTAATTTTTCAAAATATTTCTTAATATAACTGTATTTAATCATTTTTAGATGGCAAATACGTCGAACAAGTAGTGCTCCTGTTAACAATAGTATTAATTCTAAACCATCTCATTCTTGGACAGTAAGCGAATTACGTAAAGAACAACAATTACAAAATGATCTTGGTATACCTTTAACAATTTTTATGACCTATTCTCCACAATCATCTCCAAAATTTGAACACAAAACCCTCCGACCAAATAATTCATTAGCCTCATTTCGTTTAGCTCATATAACATTATATCAACCTATACTTGAACATATTCGTACACTTGAAAATCATATTCAAAAAGTTTTATCTTTAACAGGACAATTAATTGAAAAAAAAACAGCTGTTGATATTGGATCGTTTGAATTAAAACAATTAAGTCGTGAAGATTCATATGATGAACAACAAATAAAACTTTTAAAAACTCAAAGAACTTTAAGTCATACTCTATCTTTTTATGCAGTACCACAATCTGAAGCATTACCACTAGTTACAAATCATTATAAATTTTTTTCTTGTTGTAAAAATTCACAAGAAGATCATGAACCATTACCATCATTACGTAATGCTGTTGATTTAATGTTTACATCATTAATACAATTTCTTCGTGCTAATAATCGATTTATTCGTACAGAATTTGTATCAAATCAATCGATTGGTGATGTTTTAGCATTTCATACATTATCGTATGCATTAAAAGATATGGTTGAAGCAACAACTGATTTAGCAAATAATGCTCGACGTATTAAACATATTGATACACGAACATTAACACGAACGGAACGAGAAGAAAAAATTCCACAACAACAGACAGTCTGATTAACAGCAAAGAATTTTTTTATAATAATTATTCTTGTAATTATTCTTTTCTTTTCAAGTCAAAAATTTGTTGTTTTTATTTACAGACTATAATATTCTTTTAGCCTTCTCTTATGTATATATACAAAAACCTTTATTTGATTTCAGCAATGAACGATATTGATTTGCTATTGATACTGCTCTCATTTCTCTCTTTTGCCTCTTGTTATTTGAAGAAACAATTAGAGAAAACTAAAAAGTAACTATAACATAATTATAGGCTCCTTTTATGAAAATCATATTTTGTCTTCTTTTAAAGTCTGTCACATCTTCCAACTTTAATATTTCATTGTAATAGTAATTACTTCCTATCTTTTCTATTTCATTTGAGACTACCAAGAAGGAGTTCTTTCATGATTCATATTCATTTAAAATAGAGAAAATGGATGTGGTTTCTCAGAATAAAGTGGTTAGAACACCCACACCCACCCACACCCCCACACCCCTTTGGAGAGATTTCTCGTTTTTTATTTAGCTCTTTGGAACTTCTTTAAGATTTTGTCAGTCTGTTAGGGCCAAGTGAAATAAACGTACTTCTGTACTTCTTAGTGTTTCTTCATACTGCTCGGTACTTCTGGATACTTCTGAAGTACAGAAGTACGCTTTCCCCCCTTAATATCAGTTCTATCCTTATAGGTTCTAAACTCTGAAATATTAAAACTAATTCCTGAAATAGTATCGATTCAAGATCATTTGTAAAGATTTTGTATACATTCAACAGCTATGAGATTTGAGAGAATTTTCTGAGGCATATGATCAAAACTCGAAAAACTACTCTGACTGACGAGGGAACCTTCCAACTGTCAGATGTCGTTTGAGCCCATATTTTGGCTACGAGTAGAACTCAGTGAAACCAAGAAAATCCTAAAAGAGTTTAGGCTCATGAGTTTCAGCCAAAATTATGACTGTTTTAGGGGATTTTCACCTGAAATATTGCCCATGGAGAGGTCTGACGGCCATTAGAATATCCTAAAAAATTCAGCTCAAACGAATGTCAAAGGCAACTCGATTCTATCGTTCACTTTGTGATATATATGCGTTCTTTGGATGCGCGATGTCTCCAAAAGAATATATTCGTTTGAGCTGAAATTTTTAGGATATTCTAATGGCCCTCAGACCTCTCTATGGGCAAAATGTCAGGTAAAAATCTCGTAATTGAGCTATCCTATGAATAGCTAGGGCAGAGGACGAAAAATCCCCTAAAATAGTCATAACTCTGGCTGGATAACGCATGGACCCGAACTCTTTTAGGGTTTTCTTGGTTTCACTGAGTCCTACTTATAGCTAAAATATGGGCTCAAACGGCATCCGACAGTTGGAGAGGTTTCTTCGTGAGACAAAAGACATAGATTTGCGCACCTCTAATTTTGATGCATATATATGAAGAAATACTCGTACATCTGAACAGTGAAGTTCACTCATGTAGATTTTATCTATACTCGAAGAGTTATACAGATCATAAAAAAAAACATGCTTGTTTTTAGACAGCCAGATAGATTTTTGTGATCAAGAACAGAATAAGTACAAAATTTCCATCAACATCAGAACCAGAAAAAATTTTAATTAGGATCTGGATCGGGACTAAAAAAATGTGACTTTGAAGATCTCTAGCTCTGATGCCATCTTTCTTGCTACGGGTGTCACATAAATCTTAATGTGGGGTTTAGAAAACATCTCGACAACTGAGGATACCACGAATTTTTCACACATAGCTCAACAGACATCTCAATAGTTGAGAATATCGCGACAATCTTAATTTGAATCTTAGAGAAGCATCTCTAAAATTGAGAATGTCATAGAATCATCATACCCATTATAATAAACTTCCAAATATTTCTCGTGTGATGCTCTGAAACTCTACTCTTTTCCTTTATACTTTCATTTGAGGTGCTATCTGCTATTTTATATAGTAGATTACGTATTGTATTGTTGATTTGTTATTTTACGATAGATCTTCTAATCAATACTTGCCATTTGATAAGATAGTTTCAGCAACATCGAAATACCTAGTTATTGTAATAGCTTTACTCGTCCTACCAAGTAAACTTTGTTATCAATTCTCAGAATCAAATAAGTCTTCCACGAAACTGATTAATTTTCTAAAGTTGTTTACTTCCTTCTCCATAGTTTTTCTCTGTTATCTTCTATCATCTATTATTATTAACAACGATTCTTATGCGATACCTTTTATTACTATATTTCGCAAGGTCTGTTTTGTTTAACTTTCTGATGTTTATTTATAATGTAATAGGAGAGATTTTATATAACAATCTTTAAATCATTTGCAATTGATAAGATTCAATAAGCGTAATCGCAACGCATTTTGCTAACTTTTGATTATTTCCTATAATAATCTCACATCCGAAAGGTCGAAAACCATGAAAAAACACATATCACACTTCGAGCACGTAGTGTCGCCCAGAGCACAAAATGGAAAAAAAGTAATAAACCTATTATCTTAACAGATAAAATAAATATATCCAACTGGAATTAATCGAAGTTGCCATTTGAATCTTGTGTGATTCAAGTGATCGTAGCGGTGATTAGTTTCAGCCATTCTTTTATCAAAGATTTTCTAGAGAATATGTTATTTGTATGTATGAAAAGAAACAGTCCTCTGCAGAATGAAATGAAAGTTAGACAATCAAATGAAGGTGTTATTTTTCATCAGTCATTGAACTGAGAGCATTTATTTGAAATGAAAACACAAGTAAGATCTCAAAGATTCATGAATCAAAAAGTTCCATTTAACAAAATGATATTCCTACTGAAAGATATAGCTGAAGTAAATGATCTTTTTGTCGAGACCTTTAATTTAAAAAACTTGATTTCCGTACAGCAATAGTCTTCAAGAAAAAGAACTTCATTACTTCCCATCATCATTGTGCCATGATTTATTCTCGATTACAATCGCTCTTTTTCATCATGAAACTTAGCGAAATCTCGAAATAGTGATCGATAATTCTTGAAACGATTGAAACCATGAATGTTCTTTGAGAAACAAGTGAAATCCACTTCCTCGTGGTATTTCGTGGATAATGCTAACGGTCAACTGCAAGAATAAAATCTTTCTACGATAACTGAACAATATATTAAAAACTTCTCCACGTTCTCTTATCCAACGACAAAATACAACGAGTCATTACATTTACATTATGAAACAAAATGATGCAGATATGTATAAAAATGACTCATCATTAATAAATCATAATTTCTTCAAGAGCATTTACATTCGACAAAACCTGACCGATTATCGGAAGGTGCAAGTTTGATTTTTGTTCTGATTTTATGATCTTTACTTAACGAGTCTTTCATGCTTGTTGAGACATATCCAGGTGATTGCATTTATTTGAATTCATTTGTATTTCCGTGGACAAGTAACACAATTGCTTATTTTTAAACTCTTTATTTTATATTATTATACTCACCCTTACCCCACCCTCACCCTCTTACTTTAACATCTTCAAGATATTCAAAAGAAGCAATTACGAAGCTTTAACGTCAAATCCTGATTGTCACTTAGCTAAAACTTGGATCCATCGTCGAAGAGCGCATGAATGTAACGATTGATACGATCTGGTCCTAGCTTATCGATAATACTCTGACGAATTTTGGCATACAGATCAACGTTGAGAACAATAGTCTCATACGCCAGTTGAATCGTGACTGCATTCTTGGCGTACTCGTGCAACAAAAACACATCGCTGCTAGCAGACTCTGAAGTAGTGAGTGTCATATATAGTTGAAGTACTGTCAAATCCCCATTGATCTCATCTACCAATTGCACCTGTATGTTATACACATTTTTGTCACCTGCATCCTTGGTGAATTCTTCGATGATTGCAGAGGCAGAGCCCAGCTGTTGGATTTTGTCAAAAGCACGGCTCAGCACGTTCTCTAACTCAGTACTGATCCGGCCTACTAACGAAGTTGTTATCGCTGACTTGAGCGAGATACGATCAGTAGTTGGAGTGAATGGTGTGAAAGTTTGGGAAGAAGTTACTACCCAAGCGATATTAGGCAGAGTACGTTCGTAATTTTCATACCAGGTGCGGATGGAAGTGCGATCAGCCTTCGCATTGGCGGCTAATTGAGCGAGCAACAGCGAGTATAACACGTCTTGTTTGGATTGATTGCTAACTGAGCCGCTGATAACGTGCAACTGGCCGGCATCCAAGTAGCTGGCTTTGCCTTGATCATAACTGATGCCACTCTGAATAGTGCTAAGAGTGACAGTGATAAACAGCAAATACGACAGCATGAGGAAAGAAATGGTGCAGTTAGAAAACAAAGCAGCGTTTATGTGGAAAACAAGTATGAAAGAGAAACGAATATAGCAATGAAAACGAAAAAAAAGAGATAGGAGGAGAGAAAAAGAAAGACGATAGAGCTTAAGTCCAAACGATAATGTGCACCATAATGATATCATGTGAAAAAGACAATCTGTCATCAAGGTTGAAGGCTTAGTCCTTGAAACAGGAGTGAAAGAAAAGTGGACCAAGAGTGAAAATCATTCAATACAATCTTTTGTCTATTTTCTTATAGCAAAAAAATGGCATAAAAGACTTTCGCTTGCAGGGAAATTCTTTGTGAAGCTATTCGAAGGATGAGTGCATACAAGAACGCATTATCGTGATAAGTTTGTGTAAAAGTCTAAGTTAAACTTAGAGATAACCTTTTTCTCTGTACCAAATACCGTTTGGAGATCTTGGTTAAAGTTTGGCTTTACAATCAAATAGAGTTATTCATGTGTCATTCGATGGAAAATCGTTCTCTCCATTTTAGGTTAAAATTTGAGATTTCTAAGATGAGTCCTTCGAGTTTGAAAGGCCAAATACTGACTAAAGGAGGCCAGAAAAAATTAGTAAAACCACAAGATTTCGACGACGAAGTCGTGGTTTAAACAGTGCATGTGGACAAGTCTAAGCATTTAAAATTGAACTGATTTTGAGAGAAAAGAACAAGCAATTTTTTGAAATTACGAACATTGTGATCAAAACCATTATCAAATGAGCAAGAAAATTGATAGTTTCAAAGAACTTTGAAAGTAAGGTGAATGAAAACATATTATTAAGTTCTATAATATTTGATTGAGCGCATTCAATTACTGATCAGATATTTATTTTCGCCGACCACTAAATATGCAATCGTGTCTAAGTTTTCCTCGATAAAATCGGAGATTCTACTTCTTCAGATAGTTGCACAAATAGCTCGAAAAACAAGCGCTGATTATCTTCAGGTTGGGTGTGGGGTGTGGGTGAAATAAAAGAATTACACCCACACCCTTCTTAGACATATATGTTTAGCCACTTAAGATAAAGAAAACTTTCGATAGTTTATAGTTCATTTAACTCGAATTTACCCTAGAGTTCCTCTTCATTTGTAACAAATGAAGAGTACTATTTTCAAGTCATTAGCTATGTAGGACTGAATATCTTATCATACGATACTCAATATTTTCTCGAAAACGCTTTCTAATCCTTTTTTACTATGAAAATGCTATTATTTATAACTGAAGATGATGAAAAATTTTGACGTTTGTACTAAAATGTCGGTATATTGGATAAATCTATTAATCTGCTGGAATAAGAAATACATGTTTGATACTACCCAAGCCTCATACCTCCATTGTTTATGTCTACATAATCTGAAATGGACTAATCAGATCTTCAATATAGCAAACTTTATTCATACATAAATCTTAAAATTGATCATGTAGTTTTCGATTCGATTTATTGAGATTAGTTAATTTGTATATAAAGTTTTTTGTGAAGCATCTAACTCAATAATAGTTACAGATGTTTACCGTGGAAAAATAATGTATTGATTATGTGACACCAATAACTCATCAGATTTTTCTTGTTAGTGATGGTTCACCATCGACGAGTTTTATTGAAACTATTTAAAACACATTGATTCAGTATTTTTTTTTATTCTTCATCATCTGGTATAATTGACGATATTAGCAAAGAACAACTGGCTTGTCTTATTTATTTATGTAAGAATGAAAAACACTTACAGATAGTATAAGAAAATCTCGTGAAGAACTTGATAAACATACAGCTGCATTGAGTATGTATAATAAAAAAGAAAAAGCAGCATGAAATCTTTCGAAAGAAGCTAGTTCATTTTTATTTTTTTAATTATTTAAAAATGTATTAAAATATACGCCTAAATCAATTGAACCTAAAAAAACTATAGTTACAATATGTCGAAATTATTATCGTGGAAGTTTAATTGACTTAGCAAATATTGATGAATTTGGGTATGGATATCAATAAAAACAAGATCCACACCTACACTCATATCTCACACCCATCCATACTCACACCCAAAACCAACTTTATCTCTGCGCTACAGAAGAACATTCTTTTCTCTCTTTTATTTTTTATTAACTTTAATAAAAACAAAAAGACAACTGTACCAAAATTTCGTTTTCGCAAAAATTAATGTTATTGCTATTCATTCATCTTCTTGTAATGACAGTTGTTCCTGTTCCTTATTCCATTGAGCGATGCTTGCATGTAAAGCTTCCCAATCAATCTCCGGGAATACAAATGATGGTCCATTACAAGGTGGAAATAGACATATACCACTTAAACCACTTAAATCAGGAACCGGTCCACGTCGCACCCTATCATGTGTAGGGAATGCTGTTGTTAGACTTAAAACAAGTGCGACGATACAGGTAGCGGCAGCAATGGCGAAACGCATGTTTGAAAGAATAGAGAAATGAAAATGAAAAAAAATAGTTTTATAAATGTGAGTTATACGAAAGTGAAAGAGCATAGTGTGTGAATATTAGCAGATGGTCGAACTTGAAAATAGAGTAAGCTCAGTCAGACAAACATCGAAAAATAACACCCAAAAACGTGTCGGAATTTTGATGAAAAAAAATCGTAAAGAGTGTACATTGTTATGATTTTATTTTTGTTAAAATGTACCAACGCATTTAACTTCATTCAAAAATTTAACGCATTTTGAACGTGTCAACATGTGCGCATTTTACGAGTTTTTTCCATTAAAGTTTATGAACGCGTTTTTAAGCCGCTGTTTTTGTTTCTTCCCTCACTGCGAAAAAAGATTTTTTTTTCTTATTTATATAGATTTAGTTGATTTTGGAATGCGCGAAAATTAGAAAAAACTTATTTGTTAGAAAATAATTTATAATAGAAATAAAACTTTGCTAACAAAATGAACGGGTTGATTTAGACAATAGTTCAAACAATCAAGTCACTTTTTACTCCGTCAATAAAAAAACCCTAAATCTTGGCGTGTGGGTGTGGGTGTATAGGAAGAATATCATGCACAGACCCACACCCACATCCACTCACACCAACCCACACTCACACAGATGTCCACCCCATAGGACAGCAATTGAGGACTCATTGATACTCGCTTAAATGGTTGACGTTTGTCCTCGGACAAACGGATCAGCAATTTCTTTTTTCTATGCTCATCCTTTCAGGATTGAGAACTAGGATGATTCTATTGTTTTTTACTCTGTTTTCTTTTTCCTTTATATTAACCCATTCACTCGCACACCTATAGCTCCATCCACAACCTCAAGATTTTTGTTGAAGATTTCCAACTTTTACTATTTTTTTTAACTAAAGCAAATAGAAGAAGGAAAAAACCAAGCCACTTTACTTTTGTAATTATGTATATATATATACACCTATTCTATTCAGTCTCCAGTTGATTTTGCTGCTATTAAAACTTTCATCATTACTAAAAATTGTCGCGCAATCTTAACATTAAATTGATCTGATGTCTGATCAAAAAAAGAAGCCAACTTTGAATAATGATCCCAGCCATCGAACTGTCAGTGACTGGTTGGATAAAAAAATGGGATGGGAAGGTGGATACAAAGAGGAAAGCTGTCCTCGTGGAATAATTCATGGATTGTATCATGACCATCAAGGTAATATACGCGAAAAACAAAGGGATCACGAAGGTGAAAAATTAGAACAGGATCGTGCACAACAGCAGTATGATAAATGCCGTAAATGATCAAAGACAAATGATTGACTGATTGAAAAATTAACAGAAATAAAGACAAATAACGCTATCTATACAAAGTTTTTATTCTTACCCTCGCTTCATTATGCTGTATCACTCTCATTCAAGTTCATAATAAAATCTACAGTTTTACACACTTGATTAATCTTTCAAACTGATATCTTGAAATAAAAAAAATTGCCTTGATTTCTATTCATAGAGTAATCCCCGATCGAAATCTTATTAGTATTTTTCTCTATATCTACTGAGAAATTGAGGTGCGTCGCAGCTGTCCTTTATACTGTAGATTTGATGATAGGGTATGTCTGATAACCTATAGAAACTATCATCTGTTTTGAATAAAAACGCATAGCAAAGTCTCGAGAAAGAGCAAGAAGCTGGAAGGCGCCCACTGTTACTAGGATCGAAGCCTTGCCACACTTTTCGGCCAAACGAGGCATGAGAGAGCAACTATGTTGGCACAAAAGTTATGGAGGACACTTTGATACAGGAGAATAAGAAGTTTCACCATAGGCTTCCGTGGAGAAAATGTGAAAATATTTTTAAAGCATGGATTATTAATATTTCAATTTCTATATTGTTATTCCCATTATTCTATTTTTCTTCGAATCGATGTGACGCTTATTCACGTGTATCAGAACACCCTTTACAACTGTTTTCCTACACATTTTCGTTAGAATGCCCTGGTTCTTCGGAAGGTTGTGCAAAAGGATTAGAAAAATACTTCTTTTTATTCTGCTGAGACTCCAGTGGAAAATTATTTTTGTAAATTATGTTACTTTTTTCTAAAACGTCGATAATTCCTAAAACTTTAGGATTATATGTAACTTACCATGCCCTACAACATATAAAAAGCTCATAGAGCTATATACTCTCTCCCCTTGAGACAAAAATGGCTTGGATTTGAAGCAAGTATAGTGGAAATAAATGAATATCGATTTGTACCGTTGCATATGTATGGTGTAAAGTCTCTATTCAACAATGCACATATTGCTCTAGTATCAGTTTTACGCCCCTTAACGTTAGATATGAGTACACAAAAGATTTTGCACTGTTTTAGGAGCAGACCACTCACATAAGAAACTTGTATCCATTGAAATTCAATCAAAAGTCACTGCGCCGTAATAATTACTTGATCAGATGTTTTTGCACGAATACAGATAATAGCACACACGCAATCGAATCAAACAATACTATTATCACCGCACTCGATTCTATAATACAGAGTAAATTTTATTTACAATATCGAAAAAAAGATTTTCGAGATCTCTAGGAGGGACCACTGATCACAAAAAACACTTTGCGAGTTGTCAAAACATACCTCTGAAATATGATCCGAGTTCAAACATAAGTTGATAGCAATTGGAAGTAGTCGATTTCGTTGGAGGTGGAAAATGATCTTATCAGCTCTCCTCCTTTTATTTATAGATATTCGAAAGCTTGAAAGTTTCCCGATACATAAAGCATAGTTGAAAAAGTTTTGAGATGAATACGTGGCAAAGTTCATAAGCATCCATATGCACACAGGCTGCGGGTGTGGGATGGGTGTGTGGAGCGGGTGTATGAATGTGGATGTGGCGTGAGTGTGGGTGTGGGTGTGGGTGTACGTGTGCGTGTCGATAGTCTATCCATTCTTCCGCACCAACACCTATATTCACAGCGACCCAGACCCTCCGTCATATCCACATCCACACCCCACATCTACAGCCACAGCCACAGCCACATCCACACTCACACCCGCAGCCACACCCACCCACACCCCACACCCACACCACACACCCACACCCACACCCACACCCGCCCACACCTCCACACTCACACCCATCCACACCCTCTATCATTTCCAATCACGAGATGTATAGCCTCAAATTTGCCTAAAACACAAAAAAGAAAATGCAGAACTTATGTTCCAATCCGATAGTATTCCCTAGAGAAAATCTTTGATCTTTCTGTTTCTGATTATTGACAGGTCTGGCAAGGACCCTCTAAGTACTCGCTGTTTTTTCTAAGAAAACGATAAAATCCTGAAGAAAGCATATAACCACGGAATTTCACGATCCTGATAAGATTCCAAACATGATTCCATAAGAATTCTTGACGGTTTAGCGCTATCTTTTGAACTGATAATCGCTTAAAAAATCAGTATATCCTGAAAGAAGCGTGTACTCACGGAATTTCAAGATTCTAACAGGTTGGAAACAGGATTTTATCAAGATCTTGAACAGTTTACCATTAGATTTGAACCAAGAATTCGGTCAGAAAACCGTAATCCTGGAAGAAACATGTAGCCAGAGTGTGGGTGCGGGTATAGATGTTGATGTGGGTGGATGTGGGTGAAGCAGTCATCCTATTCCGCGATGCTGAACATTGCGGAACCAATTGAGTCCCTGGAATCACTTCCCTCCAATTGCGGGAACTCGATCATCATTCAACATAAGAGCCCTAATAAATATCGATCGAGTTCTGTCAATGAGCCCTATTCCCAATCCGCTTGTTGTCCCCCAACAAGCATAAAAAAGAAGCCATGTACTACTTTATTTGTTGCTACGGGCGGTTCTCTTCTTTCATCTATTTTTTTCACTTTTGCAATCATTTTGTTGGAAATTTTCAACAAAACGATTGAAAAAGAGAAAAAATAGATGAAAGAAGAGAGTCGCCCTTACCAACAAGTAAATTAGTACATGGCACCTCTTTTATGCTTGTTAGGAGCCAAAAAGCGAATTGGGTGTGGGTGTGGGTGTGGGTGGGTGGGTGTAGGTGTGGGTGGGTGTGGGTGGGTGTGGGTGTGGGTGGGTGTGAGTAGGTGTGGATATGGGTGTGGAACAATAAAGATAACAATACTCACACCCACATTCGCCTCATAAATAGACCGCTTCATCCATAATTTCTTAAATAGAAATAGTTTCATTCCACTTACTGATATCTACGGTATTATAGCTTAAAATTCGAAGAAAATGGCTATAACTTTTAAGAGAACACTTATAAGCTCTCCTTCATTTGGAGTTTCTCATGGTTCCCTCACATTTATCTGACACTGATGGCTCGAACTCAAAATCAAATTCACATCTAAATAGGGTTCCTCGTTAGCAGTGAACTATAATTCTAGTAACATGAGGATAATCTTCGAGAGAAGAGCTAATGAAAGGCATCCTTCAAGGATTTTTCTTATCTCACTGACAACTACCTTATGCACAGAGGCTCAACTTGATAGCGAATTATCATTTCCAGGGGTACCTCATTAGATGAATATACCTCGGAAGGTTTCGCACGAAACCATTTGTGTGAAACCTTTTGGAAGGGTTTCGTACGGAACCTTTTCTACGAAACCTTTTTGGGTTTTTCCTGTGAATTTTTCATACTGAACCTTTTGTGCGAAACCTTTTAGACTTTTTCCGATAAAGATTTCGTATTGAACCTTGTGTGCGAAACCATTTTACCCATTTATCAAGAAGTTCCATATGAAGCCTTTTTTTTGGTTTCGTAAAATACTTTTTTTTTACAGTGCGTCTTGAATTCTAGCAGAAGCAGTAGTTCAAAATGAATCATTTAAACCAGCCGAACAGTTAAAGGAGTATGCCTGTTTATTTTCATTGAAAGTTTTGGAAGATTCTATAGGATGAGCGATACTTCCTACTTAAATCCACTCACCTAATGATATGCAAGTCTGAATATTTGTCTTTCTGTAAATGGTTGAATACTAAATATAAGCGCAAGAGTGCACTTCTGCTCTTATATAAATAGTTAAAATTGAGCCACTGGCCATATTTTCCAGGTGTAGGCGACTTTCTTCATCCAGAAATCACCGGTGTTGCCTTTTCTTCTTTTATACTGATTTTTGCCACATCTAATTACGATATAATCAATGGATGAAATTATCTGCGAATAGCTACGAATGAATGCAAATGGTTGTGAACGCCCGATTACAATAAAAAACATCAGTTGATAACTAAATCTATATCGAAACGAAGAACCGTTCCCGTTTCATTTAGGTATACTGACCCTAAAAGGTTTAGCAGATCACAATATAATCTTTTTCCGTTCTATATACATAGATTTAAGCACGATAAAACACTTTTGGATTTAAATAATAAAAGTGAAAATTAAAATTTCAAACCAACTCGTCAATAACGAGATTCATTTGTGGAGTAATACCATTATTTACATTTTCTTTTGATGAATCCCGATAATTGTTCTGCATCGTACTAAATATGTTATGTCCATTTTGAGGTAAATAATCATTGCCGGGAAAGAAAATAGCTAAGAGTGCAGTGGACAAGAAGATCAGTAGTGTATCGAAAACATAAAAGTAGACTTGATGAACAGATAGATAATCAGTGAAATCTTGACCAAATTCGATTGCATGATAGATCTGTCGAATCAACATGAGAAAACTACTTACATAGATCATCAGCACCGTTCGGAGTATAGCTGACTATTGTAGTTTCACTTGACCTAATAAATTGAATATCAGTTAATCAGCGATTGACAGTGGTTTATAAACGAGTTCTCACTGTTTTTCAAATAAGTCCAGGACGCAATTAGCTAGAGACTTGCAATTTTCGTTAGTCAAAAGAGGAGATGGAGAGACATCTTTTTCTCTAATATTGTACAACGTGAAAGCACTGTTAACTGTATCATTGCTGCAAAACTCTACAAAAAATGCAAGAAAACCGCGTGTCGTTCTGATGAAATTTTGTTCTTCATATATAGTTTTAATAGAGCGACTTCAGATCTATAGTTCAAGACATAACTCTGATGACTGTCGTTGGGTAAATAAACTCATCTGTTTTCTCACTCAAAAAATATATCTTTTTCTTGATTTTTAAGAAAATTTCCTTACTTTTTCTTAAAATTTCATCAAAGCGACACGGGGTTTTCTTAAATTTTTTGCAGAAATGATGTATTTAACAGAACTTTCGCCTTACACAATATTAGAGAAAAAGACGTCCCTTCATCTCCTCTTTTGATTAAAGAAAATCGCAAGTCTCTAGCGGATTGCGTTTTTGAGTTATTTGCAAAACAGTGGAGCACACTATTTTTTCAAACGGATAGTATCTGCACTTTCTATATATGCACTTTCTATTTAAAAAAGTGCGCGTCTATGACAACGAACTGAAGACATAAAAGAACGT
>CAJNOL010000507.1:52634-90905 GCA_905250125.1 Rotaria sordida
GAAGTCAGTTCTACATAAATTTCATCTGATCGACAAATATATAAGAATAAATCTAAAAAAGCCATTAATAAAAAAATGTTAACACTCACTAACACCCACTTCTCTTACAAACATCCAAATGAGTGGAGCAAACAATAGCGACCGACGCGCTGACTCTACAAACAGCTACTAACATCCAATAAGTTAGTGACTTGGCATAGTTAGGCGAACAATACTAAAAACTGCAAGGACACTAACACATATGAACTACCTTCTAAGCTTATTCTGTTTCATAACTTAGCTCGAAAACATTGAATCGATATCTTTTTTATTAAGTATAAGACTAATTTTTAATTAAGATAGTGATATAGGGAAACGCTATTAAATTGTTATTACAAATACTCTGATTGATGTATTATGTATGAATTAAAGAAGTTTTGGATGATTGACGACGCTCTGATCTGCTTGGTTTGCGCCTAGCTTTTGGTGGTATATTGAATTCAAGTATTATAATGAATGATGATGTCAGTGGCAAAAATGACTAGTAGTTCTCGATGATTTTGCTTTTTTCTGTTATTGTTTGATTGGACCAGATGTGCGCATCATAAAGAAATCTGAACAAATTTGATATTGAGAGAGATTTCTGAATTTTATTTTTGTGTACCCTTGATATGTGGGTACTAGCTACCATTCGTCTGTGTTGAATAAGGTGCGTATTGACAGACTTTTTTGGGTTATAATTTGTTTATCAAGAATATCGATTATATCAGCCAATGATTTGGGTTTTCAATCAGTTACAGATTCTAAAGTGTAATTGATGCTCTCATTGTCATTATTATAGAGTAAATGTGGTGTACCGTTTCGATCAATATATTTAGCTCGATAACGTACATTAGTTATCAAATGACTTTTGTATATATCAACTTGGTAACGGTTAAATCATTGAAAAAAATCAGAACAATCGTGGCGACGATTCTCGTCTTTATTCATTATTGTTGTCAAAATTGAATTTAACTGAATTAAACGTTCTTCAAATTCTTCTTCGTTCTCTGCTTGTATTAACGCTTCGGGAGAATAAAAGATAAGCTCAGTTATTGAGCGATACTCCTCACTACGGTTTCTATACTTCATTAGATGTCGTTCTATATTGTTATATGTATGACGAGTGCAGTATAGATGAGTAGAGTTCTGAAACACAGTTGAAACTGCATGCATAATAGCTTTATCGACATCACTGCGAATAATTGGCGGTTCCACTGAGTTCAACTCACGATGAATATACTCAAGCAACTCTTGATAGGTAATTAGTCATTTAGTGGTCATATATGCTTCCGTAATATCTAAATTATAATTTCAAAGTTACATGTGTAAACAGTTTTCGAAACTGTAGATATTACTGTACGAAGACTTTTTAATAAAAATTTTTCAAATGTCCTTTTTTTTCAAAATTGTTTAATAAATTTATCGGTAACTTTTCTCTAAAATATGTTTGGCATTTGGTTTTGGATCTCATTTCTAATAATAAACCTAAAAGAAAACATGAAAAAACTAATGACATTTAGTCATTTTTTCTAATTATCGTTATATATTATAACAATAATTGACAAGTAGAAAGAAAAATCATAATTCATTATCTGAAGAGCAGTGCTATATGCTCATATTAACATAGAACCGTCAGAAGATCTTTTGTTGTATTAATCTGTGCTATAACGACAACAATGAACACTGAGCTAAGGTGAGTGTGAGTTACAAGAAGACCCTTATCTCTATACCCAAACTTAGACACAGAAGTAGAATCGAGCCTCAAATTTAAAATTTCAATCAGATCAAGATTCGAATATAACCGTATCATATCCGTATCTACATACCTATGTATAACCACATCCTAACTTGTGTAACATCATTCTATAGCTGCTGATACCAAGAATTCAACATATTACTTTTTAGATACGTATCAAACAATGTAGCTGATGAGCTGTGACGCCTCAATCCATATTGATACTATATCAATGGACCGCCACTTGTATCTTTGTGCGAACATTTCTTTAGACAAGGCTTTAAAGACAAAAGTTCTTAACAAAAAGCAAAGAAGGTTCGACGAATAAGTCTGTATATATATGTGATTCTTTTTCTTCTCCTACATGCACTCACCTTGCATCACCCGTCCAACACCACATATTATGACAGAAAGATAGCATATGTTAGTCTATTTATTCTACAAGTATGATATGATTGATATAGGTGGAACTCTAATGTATGAGTGGAAAAGATCCATTATATTTCACGTTTTTATTTCACAGTAGTTAAACTGAAAAGTTTTATTAGAGTTTCGAATTTCACCGAAGTTTTGGAACAATATTCCACTGCTGATTCAAACCTCCGTGGTTTGACCATGCAACAACAGGTGCACCAGATACAGTTTTAGACTTTTCGATATCGATAACTATATTTGCGCCTGGACATAATATGTGTAGGCCATCCAATTGCCATTGTTGAGTTGTTCCCATATTTTTTGGCCATATAATTAGATTACTTCCCTTAATACCACCGTCGATATTGATCACCATTCCAGTAGCCATATTTCGAATGGTTCCATCTTGATCGAAAAACCAGTTGACTAGATGGATCTTCACTAGTTCTATTTTTCATAAGATATACTACAACAGGTGTACCTGGTCCAGCACTACTACTATTATAAATATCAAGTACATAATTGTTCATTCTGGATTGAATATAATAACCTAGAATACAATTTTCTATTATCATTGAAAGAAAATAAGCAAACTTATGTATATTGTATATTTATAATATATTGTTAAACACAATGAAAAATGACTATTAAAGCATATATAACAAGAAAAGTGATCCTACTCTATCATTAGCCTCTCACTGTTCCATCAGACCCGTGACAAATAGATAGCATGAGTAAAACTCTCTGTCTTTTACAAATCACGGTGAAAATATCGCTCAAATTATCAAGTATTACAGAGTGTGACAGACACTTTTATAATTTTTTCAGCCTAGTATCAGAAAAACTATGATATAACTATATATAGATGTTGGAAAAGCTGTAGCTAGATTATGATAGATGCGAATAAGAAAACATTTTGCAGCTTGAATTGCGCGACTTGAATTTTATTTGTTTTATGAAATGCAACTCCTAATGAATGTTAGAGAGAATATAGCAAAAAAAATGAATGCCTATTTTCCACCTTGGTCTACAGATCGTCACACATACTATATTTATATGAGGATGAAGGCGCATGTTTGGGTGAGAAGTTGATCGGATAGATGCGCAAATCAGGATGTCTACGTAGTCTGAAGCGTGAGTCCAGGATTAGTATCTTGCTCAGAAGTGCTTACAAATCTTACAAGACAATATCAATTCTAATCAAAATCTTGATAAGAAAGTATAATGATTTAGTTAGAACCTTTGATGACTATTGTTTACTGTAAACAATCTAAATAGTTAAGATGTTTGAAGATTAGTGTTTTAAAGCCTATTGAGAATTCGATTTTTTAAGGATTCAATCAAGATTTAGAAATGATTCTATTGAGTATCCTTACAAAAATGAATTTAAAATTTTTTTTGCGCTAATTTGTGTTTATACAAAACTCAAGTAGAAATTTCTATTTAAGTCAAAATTTGAGATACTGAACATGAAAGTTTTACACAATAATATGCTACATTCTAGTTGGTTTTAGAAAATCTGACAGGATATAAACAGAAACTTCTATTTCAATTCAGAATCATTGGAGTTCTGGCAAGATCCTAATCTAAAAACAATGTAAACTTGCTCACTGTCCTTCAAAGACTTTTTTCTGTACCCTGCCAAAATCTAGATCATTTTGGTAGTTACACATTTATTTCATGATTTATAATTTTATGAATTGATTCCTGATTTTAAATCTAGCGATACACTGATCAAGATCTTCATTGAATCTTGATTTGAACTCTGAGAGGATCTCGAAATTTCATGAGTACATTCTTTCTTTAAAATTTAGTCGTTTCCTCTGGAAGAAAAGGATGAATACTTCAGTAGAAAAAGCATTTTTTTTGTTTGTCAGGAGGTATAGAGCTGATCGAGAACTAGGAAATGTTTTAAAAGATATACTGAAAAATATACTTCTACTAAGGATTTTTTTGAAATCATACTATTAAAGTTATCGTGAGGCGCATCTATTTCTTGGCTTCCATTTCAAGAAGAATTGGTGCAGCTCTTTGATTTACATCATCAAAACGAATCATTTCTTACTTTAATTCGTTTAGATAAATATCATTGCGAATATCGAAAAATACATTCTTTTTGCATGTTGAACGTCTCAAATAGCATTTAAAAGATATCATCTTATAATTCTGGCTTTTGTGTGAGAAGCATGACATCATTCATTTCCTGACAATAGCTTGCAACTATTGAGTTGTCTCACGAAAGTACAGAAGACACATCATTTCTGTCTAATGATCCAAAATCGTATGATCGGTACTAAGTTCATACTCGACGCTCAGAAGTCTGCCTTTCTACTTACATTAACATTGAGTAAACATTCTTATATGCCTTAAACAAGACAGATATTGTTAACTGCATTATCTGTTAAGTACTCCTAAAATTTTCACTTAAATATATTATGAATATGCAATTTAAATATGGTTTTTTTTCTACACTTGAATGAAAAAAATTCTTGTCTAATTTTATTTACCATTTTGTTCATAGTATGTGTAACGACAAACTGGATTGAGTAGCTTATCGCCATCCTCGGTAATGATGTTTATTGAGCTACTTCACATATTCAGAATGTAACTACTTTATATAAAACACATGCTTATATAGGAGAGAGCAAGAGAGAGAGAGAGATGAGCACAGGAAAGAACAATAGAGGGACACTATATGTTTTCAATTAGAAAAATTAAATATTCTGCTACTCTTTCAAGATTTAAATGATATTTATTTTTGTTTAAAAGACCTAAATGAGAGAAAGCTTTTATTCGACTAGATCTTTTTACACTTCATTTCTGTGTTGAGAAAAGATATAATGTCATGAAGCAACATCTTTTTGCTTATTTTAACATTATGTGCACTAAAATGATCGTAAAAAAAGAATGAATGGAAACAAATGTCGAAAGTCTGTTAGGATAAAAAGTCCGCATAGATATTGACTTTAATGTGAAATCATCGTATATTCTGTATTTCTTATAATGACGGACAAACCTAGGGATAAAATCAGAATAGACATCGATTCTTAATCGACTTTAATTTGATTTTAACTTTAATTCTTTTTACATGGAAATCATGGAGCTAGGCATCCATCAGTACCAACATGCTGCTTTTCAAAACTTGAAATGCATGGTATCATTAGATACGGAGGTTTTTGTTAAATAGTGTGTGAGTATGGACAACTTGAACATCTCCGACTCAACTTCTCCATGCACACCCAATCATAACGGGTAATACAAAAGTTCCTGCACAAATGTTAGTCTATTTTTCATTGATTAAAACATTCGTGGATAACCTCGAAAGCAGTTGAACAGCATCATCGTCGAACGGTCTTTCTAAATATATGTTCAAAAAAGTTTTCACTATGTCTTGACTTTTAGTAGAGAGCACATCTTTAAACAAGACTAAATTGTTGTCTGTGAAAACAGCTCAAAGTAGTGGGCACGAAAAAAATATATCTTTCAGTATTTTTTTACCAGGTATCGAATAATAAACTCCTATCTTCCAGCCAGTAAAATATAATAATTTTCGATTACTGAGGAGGTCACTCCCTGCTCATGACACCTCTCCACAATTGCCCAAGAAACTTGAAAATATGTAATGTCTCAATGGCTCCGCCACCATTGAGTATTATAACCTATAAACAAACTTCTGAAATGAAACGTCGATTAGGAAGATTTAAAACTTGGAGCGTCTTCGAAGTCACCGCTTTTACAACTAGCATTCCTCATGTGTTTATTGATATGAGAAGTAAAACCAAAAATTAGATTTGTCTCTTATTATGTTAGAACTTAGTGACAGAATTAGTGACTGGTACTATTCTAGAACAATAAATCATGGAGATAATGTTCGTTGTCTGCAATAGAGTTGCATTTTTATTTCGTATCTTTTAGTACGGAAAATCAGTTTTTTTTTATACCAATCTTTGAAACATATGAATAGAAGTCTTTATAGATTTTTACTAAATTCTAGAAAATGTTCACATATATGAAATCGAATTCAATATTCAATACATTGCATACGAGAGATGAAAATACACTTTGTCTCTCTTATTTACTTTCATATTCTTTTGCATATATTTGGGCTTTAGTCTTTATTAATATTCTAATAGATCAAAACATTTTCCCAGATTTTTATCTCAAAGAACCGTTAAACTTAGATTATTTAGCTCCTATATCAATATTAATCAAGATGACAATTCTTTTCAGCAAAAAACTAACGGATGAAAATCTGAATAGGAGAGATTGCAGAGGGCAGAAGAGCGATGATCTGTCCATCGGTTAGAAAAAGAAGTACACTTACTATGAGATCATCTGTAAAGGACATTTGAGAGAACCTTAGCAAAATAACAGGCATTTTTCAATGGAGAAAAGGATAATGTCAAACACATATGGATGTTGAGACGCTTATGACAATTTATGTGTTGTTTGTCTGGGATTTTTTTGTGAAATTGATTTTTGAGTTGCATTTTCAAAACTGAACAATCTCTTACAATTCGATGACAAGTTACAAATGAATAATTGACGAACATAGAAGATATCTGGTAGATAGAAATTGGATTTTTGAGTAAATGAACTGTTTCTTTACACACTAGACTTTCGAGTGTAAAACTGAAGTATCAGTAAAAATCTAATAGAGGACAGAAAACAATTGAAAAGTAGGACTTTTTCTTCAATATCTCTCATGAATGATTCCTATAATTCAAAATATTATATTATTCAATTGATTTCTTGCGAATATTCTCATTGAAATATATCTCATATTTGAAAAGAAAAAGTCTTCTCATTAATTGTTCTATTAGTTAAACCTTTCGTCGAAATCTTTTCAAACTTCAATTCTTATGTTTCTTAGTTTATCAGATCAAATCAGAGAAAAATAAAAGACAATCGCTCAATCTTCACACTATTGATGTAAACAATCAATTGGATCTAAGATATAAAGATACTTTTCTCTCTTCTATGTTAGTCTCAATAGACAGATCAGAATCAATCGACAAAGTTACAGAACAGAATGGAGAAGGATATCAATTGATCAAATAGTGAGAGAATAAATGAGAGATGATCAAAGTATCATATGTTTTACAAACAATAAAAACGATCCTTTTTGTTGTATGAAGAGGCGATGGAAATCATATCAATTGAATAAAGTTAAAGACATTTTTTACGTTTAATTAAATTATTCAAACAAAAAAAAGAAGATTTTTGATTGAGAGAAATGAGAAAGATTCTTCACATTATTCATAATCTGAAATACATTGTTCGATAAAATGAGAGAAATAAATGAAAAATTTCCATGAAAAATAAAAACCATGTTGTTTTATTTATTTCAATGAAGATCGACGTATTTCTACTTCAATTTTATTTGTTTTCTGCAGAGTATCTACTTATTCACAATTATAAATGAACTATTAGTACGTCATCCATTTCTCAATACATCAGAGATTATACTATATCTGTATTGAAATCTATGAGTATTTATGGAAATCTTGTATGTTAATACATGAAAAACTCTCCTCTTATGTACAAACAAGAAATGATGAATATGACTGAACCTAAAAAAAAGATAATGCTTTTTCAAATTATTTTCATAGGAGAAGCTTTTTCATCACTTGATTATTTACTTTTATGAGAGTTGTGCATTGAAAATTATTGTATTGTAATGATTTGTATCTCTATGTTCATCAATATGAATAGTGATTGACAAACAAAAAAAAAGATGAAGAAAATAAATCTTGAATTGATAATGAAAAATGACATTGTTTAATTCGAAAGGAAATGATCAAATCCTCGTTCGCCACGTGAATAGAGTGTATAGCGATGGGGAATGAAGAGAAAGATTCTTAACCTTTCATGGAGGAGAGGAGAATGACGAATAGTGACGTTGCTTTTTTTCATTCGTTATACCTTGTCATCAAGGCGATCCTTTTTGCTCGTTCTTTATTCATCATTGTTTGTTCGTTTGATTTTTTTTTGCTCAGTCATGCATACATAAGCATATTTGATTCATATTTAAACAAATATTTTCTCATATCTGAAGTCATACAAAATGTCTTCACAACAAATTAATATTTTGTTTACAGGCTCAACTGGTTACATTGGAGGCTCCGTTCTAACTGGTCTTCTTCAACATCCAAATTCTTCGAACTTCAAAATAACCGCTCTGATTCGTGGTGATGAAAGTAGAGCCAAGAAACTTGCATCACTCGGAGTTATTCCTCTGATTGGTTCAAATGATTCACATGATATCATCGAGAAAGCAGCAAGTGAATCACATGTCGTAATTCATACGGGTGATTCATCTGACGATGTTCCATCGGCTAGAGCAATTATCTCTGGTTTGAACAAACGAACTCAAACAACAGGAAAGCCCGTTATTTATATTCATACTAGTGGCACTGGTGTCCTTACTGAAGATGTTCGTGGCAAGAAAGGATCGAATACAGTCTACAATGATCTTGATCCTGACCAGGTCAATGGTTTAGCCGATACACAGATACATCGAAATGTTGATCTCTTAGTAATTAACTCAGCACAAGCCAATCCTCTATTGAAGAGTATCATCATTCTTCCGCCTCTCATCTATGGCATCGGTAAAGGACCTTTCAATCGGACTTCCATTCAGCTTCCAACATTGATTCGCGCTGCTTTGAAACGAGGCAAGGCCGAGACGATTGGAGCAGGTGAATCGACATGGGATAGTGTTCATATCGACGATTTAGTCGATGCTTACATTATTCTTTTCGCTCAACTTCTCACTACATATGGACCTAATGCCAAACCCGATGCGAAGCCCAGTCCATATTTAACTACAGGACGTGAAGGCTACTATTTTGCCGAAAATGGACGACATTCGTGGAGACAATTGGTCGAAAAAATTGGTGAAGTTCTTCACAAGAAAGGTTTTATCAAATCGTCACAAGTCACAAGCTTTCCCGATGATGAAGTAGAAAGTGCTCTACTGGGTCCAGCAAGTTGGATCGCGGTCGGGAGTCAGTCGAATTCTAAGGCGGAAAGATTGCGTAAATTGGGATGGAAACCACATCGACTCAATCTGTTCGACAGTGTTGAAGAACAAGTTGATGCTTTGATCAATGAACGGAACAATTAATAATCTTTGAAAACTTGTGTTCAGAACAATTCATTTTTATAAAATCTTCGTACACAAAAATAAAAACTATCTGATCGTCACATCTTCTTATGTATTTCTAATTCAATCTAAATATCAATGAAACTGAGATTTCATGGAAAAATTTTGAATAAACATTATGTGAAAAAGACACATAAAAAAAAAGTTCTGATATTTTATAAACAGAAAGAAATTGGGAAAAAGTGTTATAGAATTTACTGAATACAAAAGCGTAACATGACTATGGTTATGTAAGAATAATAATGAACAACAAGTGCAAATTCCTTCATGCATTGCAGTTCATTTCGAAATGAGACCACACCAAAACTTTTTCTTTTCAAGCCTTCAATCACGTACTTTTCGATGAATTTTTGTCAAATAACATGTTCAAATTTTCTCATCAATTAAATAAACTGACCTTAATTATATAATGAGAATCAAAGTCTCTTATTTATTAATTATTATTTGAATAATAAGTAAAAATAAAAGCTAATTTTCTGAATTGGAATATCTTTTAATAATCGTAGGATTTATTTTAAGAAAATGTGATTGTTCATCATCTGATATTGGTTCAATTGATTATCGAAATAATTCTACTTTTTGTCAAGTATTATCATCATTATTATTTTAAGACCAATTCGAAGATTTGATAAAGAATTTATTTTATCATTTCTAATATATTCAAATGATGAATTTGAATCTAAATTAAAAAAATAAATAAAAACTTTAATTCATTCAAATTAATAAATATTTTGTAGTATATCAAGAATTTGTTCATCTCTAATCCAATCATCACTTTTTATCTTCTTCAATTTTATTAAGTAAATATATTCATTTTTATATCATCCTGAAAAAATTTTCTGTTAAAAATAAATGTCTTCCATATAACTCGCTTTCTTTTAACATGCTAACTATATCTTCTATTTGACTATTAAAAAAATCAAATAAAATCTATTTTTAATTAATTCTTTCTTTTTTTCCTTCTTTATCCAATGGTGAATGAAGTTTTTTATTAATTCGAGAAATAATTTTTGCAAAAATTTTTTCATTAATATTTCTTTTTTTGTATTATTTTTTTATAAACAAGTGAAGAATCACAAAGATTTTCACATCAATTACAATGAATCCATCTATGGTTACTTTCAGAATAGATTCAATCAAAATATGATCACTTGAATCATGAATATAACGAGTTTTAAATGATAATGAACGACAAGACAAGTAAATAGATTTCCAGCTTCACTACGGCAATTACGGCGGGTTTCTAATAATATTTAATTAGACTATTCAAATACATGGTATTATCAGGACTGTCGATTTGGAAGACGTTCGACGCCCATTTTTCATGCCATCTGTGCGAAAATTTTGAGATATCTACGAACTGGCAGCAGACTGTTTTTATTGTCTACTTTCACGAATACAGATGAAAGATCCAAAAAGGTCTAAAAAAGTTAGGCATGCTCTATTCATCTGTCATTTGCTAAGGGTTGACCAAAAGCTCTGGGTGTGAGTGTGGATGAAGAGAAAACTTTTATACACATTCAAATGCACACCCACACGCACACCCGTCGAAATCGTACTCAAAACGAAAATATGAATGTCACTCGGCAGAGTGTACGAAGCGGAAACTCACCGTGCTAATTATAGCGTATAGTTGGTGAATACTTTACAAAACTTGATGATAATTGTTTTTAACTACGTGCAGCAAGCAGTGAACGAACACGAGGTTTTTTTCAAAGATGAACTATTCTGTCTGCAAGAGACAAATGAAAAAACATTTTGTGAAATTGAAACAAGTGCAATAATTGAAACAACACCGTGAAAGTAAAAGGAAATAGCGAGTGAAGAGTAATGTTGTAGCATTTACAGTACTTTTTCTCTTTCTCTTATCGAAAGCGAAAGAACACTTTGCATTTCATTTTCATCCAAATTAATAAAGAAAGAAAAAAAACTGCTTTCGGAGATGACGATTTGAATAGGTGTGCCTTGTAAAACATTCTGCGAAAGACAAAATGCGATGAAAAGCCTCTCGGTGCCGACAAGGGTGTGGGTACGAATCTCAGATGCCAAGATCTGAATTCTTAGGGTGCCATTAATAATGAATTCTCAAAATCAAATTTGGTATTAAATAAGAATCTCTTACTCATTTTAACATACATCGTCGTTTTGATTGTTTAACGATTCGTTTTAGTATTTGTTGAACATAAGGATGAAGTTTTTTTTCTTAATCATCTAAAATCAGAGAAGGATTTAGTAGAAACGAAAAAATAGAAAAGAAGAGTAAGTGTTTTCGATGGTCTTTTTTTTTATTCAAATACAATAGATATATGCTAATATGAACGGTACAAAGCGATAGGAAAAAATTCAGTCATCTATGGCTATTACCCAAAACATGTTTCAGTTCGTTGTTGATCGGTTATTGTTGTTTGGTTTCTTGATAAATGGGCTTTTTCGTACGAACTCTTTGACAAGATTTCTATTGTTTCGTGTGCTGACAATAAGTTTGGTACTCATGATTGATGTGTTTTTAAATGTGTCATTCTTTATCTGATGAATGGCTCGTTTATAATACGAAAAGTGTTGCTCGTGTCTATAGTATATGATAAATGAAAGTGTGGCTGTTGGTTTTCAACACAACGACACTTTCACTTACACCCACATCCTCAGATCGGATTTTGTTATCTTCAACGATTACTTCTTATGTTCATTTGTGTGTCGAAATGATTTTATTAAATTTTTTCCATTCGACCAATAGACAAACTAAATAAAAAGATAAAGAATTCGGATAAATATCAATCTTCGATGATTCATTGTGAGCTTGATTTTGATAAATTGATAGAGAACTCAGTAAAAGAACAAATTTAATATAGATAAATGACTTTTCTATTTGATATCAGAAAAAAAAAACTTGTTGAGGAAATAATCTCGACATATCTATTAGCGAGAATTTTTTTGCTCTCAAATGAACTCTGAACAGAGCTTTGGATTTCTCATATAGTTCTTTAAGACAACGATAATGTCCTTCTTCGTTTTTTTTTATCGTGACCATTTTCTATAGATGATTGTCGAATAGATTATTGGTCGTTGATGTTTATTTTTCTCATTCAAGTGAGGTTTCGTTGCGAGAATTGATTTATCTCAACATAAGACTCTTTCTTTGCAATGAACCAAGAATAGAACGAAATAAATCGATCTTTCAGAAAAATAAGTATTGAATAAGAATTCATATCGTTTTTATTATGGTATTTCATTAGTTGAAACTTCAATGTTTTTAGATGATTGAATGTCGTTTCCGAATTTAGTCTTTTATTTTTGACATTTTTCATTGTCTGAATGAATACTGACAAAGATGTTCCATAATATATTGCTGTTTCTACACATTTTCTGTATTTTCTTAGCTTTATACTATGATTTCGGATGCAAGCAAAATCAGGAGCGAGATCCTATTTTACCTGAGACAATAAAAAAATTTTCGCGTGATATTAATATATGAACATCATTTCGTTGTTTTTATATATGAGTCTTTGTATGTAACAAGAATATATTTTTTGTACTGTTGAATATGATAGAATCGACAGGTTTGACACGAGAAAGGATCAGAAGGCTCATTACCTTCAATCTCCAGAAAAGTTTTGAAAAATTTTCGAAAAAATCATCAATCTTTCAATTTTTCCACTTTGGAGTATTCCTGGGCGATGTACTAAACGTATTTTTTTTCTTTATGATTCTTATAACG
This sequence comes from Rotaria sordida, assembly GCA_905250125.1. Taxonomy (NCBI): domain Eukaryota; kingdom Metazoa; phylum Rotifera; class Eurotatoria; order Philodinida; family Philodinidae; genus Rotaria; species Rotaria sordida. The sequence continues at coordinate 65,688 of CAJNOL010000507.1, forward strand.
TTGAATCAAATTTGAAAGGCAATCACACTTATTCATACTATGTATATGGTGTAATAGTGTAACATTTTTGACTTCTTAATGTTCAATATTTGTTGAGAAAGCTTGAAATGAAAATAAAATGATATTTCGTTCTCATCGTGTTTCCTTTATTAATTGGCTTAATATCTTTTTCTCATTTGCTTTTAAGGATTCCGCAAGAGATTGTTCGGTTAGTTTTGTACATTACTAACTTACAAACAATTAGGAAATTTTATATGCGTTGATAAATTTTATTTGATTAAAAAGAAAATTAAATGAAAAAAAAAGTTTTATAATGCTCAGTAGTTTTGGTGATAGTTAATGATGATACATGAATATTGAATATGTAAACGGTTATTTTAATGTTTCTGGATAACAGTTAATGGCGACAATGATAAATATATTACTGACGTAAGTTTCTTTATACTAATCGTCTGACATAAAGGCGATATAAAAAAAGAATTCTGTTGTAAAACGCATTACGGAAGTATCGACTTGATAGAATCGATGCATAAAAAGATGTGGCAAAACTGAAAAAGTATAAAGAGCCACCAAGTTGCATAGCAAATGATATTGCAGCTTGTTCTTCAGCTGTTGGTTTATTAATTATAGTGACGATAGTCAAATAGCTATACGAACCAAGGCGTAGTAGACTAAGCAATGTGCTTAGAATGACTTGTGTTATAATGATCTAAATTTTTAAAAAATTTATCAATTAGTTGACTTATTTATAAAGAAGAGAATCATTAATCAGGACTAAAAGATAAATTAATAAACAAAATCATACTTGAACAAGTTTCATTTCTATACGTTGTACTCCTCCATAATGCCATGCATGATTCATTATCGTTGAAGCTGCCACTTGTTGTCGTGACTTTCTTATACGCGAGAGAGTCATAAGAGAAAAGATCAACATAAGAAGATGAGGCAAAAATATAATAATGATTATCAAATAGCCTGAAAAAACAAATGTATAGATATTTCCCGGACTAATTTAACACATATTGTTATAATTATTATAAAAAAAAGGGATATGTATTGAGACTCCAAAGCCAACTATTAGTGTACCAGCTGCCAAGTACTTTACAATTTTAATTTGACACCATGCACGTATTCTAACATTGTCTGATGTAGACAAATATCTATTGAGAGTAGCCAAAACAATATAATAGGAGGCGAGTGCAGGTAATGTCACCACAAAATAAAGGCGCAATTTACAAAATACACTTGATTCATTTAGCAAATTACTTCTGTATGGATTAGAAGTCAAACGAGTTATAGTACAGAACAGAATAGTGAGTAGTTCAAACACTGTGGCATATATTAAATAGAAAACAGTTGTAGACTGACGCATCTGTCGACCGGTGAATGTAATTAAATTACAAATACTACCAATTGTACCAAAAATCAAAGTGACACAGTCGATATGCAATGTGATGCCAGCGCTGATTTGCAATAATGTTGCCGAATAGCTGCTGTTAATCGACATATGTATGTTTTTGCTCTATTATTCAGTATAGAAAATAAATGGAGGTTCAAAATGCACTAAAAACAGTTCTCGAAATGAATTGAAATTACTATCCGCTTCTTCTTTTTATTGTTATGTGTTATTTGCAAAAAATAAGTATCTTCATTAGCGATGCTTTATCGCTATATTAATTAATCCTTTCATATTAATACGCTCTGCCATTTTAGATATATGTGATGAGTGTATAATGATAAAGAAACAATCAAAGAAAAAAGCTAAAGGAAGTTATTGAAGCATTATCTACTGCACATGAAAGACAAAATTAAAAGAAACATAATGAAAATTTGTTGTGCACAAAAGAAAAATTATTTCGAATCGACATAATTCTCTTTTCTTCAATGAATCTTTCTATTTTCATTTCTCCTCGTTCAACATCCGACAATAGTGTCAAACTTGAAACTTAAATTCAGATAATCATTTCAAGTTTGACAAGCATGATATAATCAGACATAAAGACAGAAAAGATTCATTTACCACTTATAGACCCTATTCTTCCAATATAGAGAAAAGCTGAACATAAACTTAAAAAACTCTACTTACCAACAAAATCTTTTACGACTGAGAGTTTATTTTTCATTTATTAAATCGATTTATATCTTGATCGAGACAGTTTTTTAAACCGAAAAAATAGAATGTCAAACAGAAGATCATTTCTTTGATCAATTACTGTAGTAAATAATTGCTCTAGGTCATAGTCTTCTAGATGTTTTTTAATCCATCTTTGCAGTTTATGTTTTTTTCTCGTTGTTATTTTGAATGCTGAATATGGTAGAATTAAAACTTCATCTTCGTTTCGAGATTCAGCTATATTGATAGCGATACTTTTTTCATTTATTATTTGATACGTACAAAACACTGATATGTACTTACACTAAGCAAATGGTTATTTTTTTTCCAGTGAAAACCTTTGACTAGTTTACATTTCTCTGCTATCGGATGCCGAAAACTTTAATTTTAAAACGAAAACAAATGAAAAAAAACTTATATTTATTCAAGTAAAGATAATCACGCCTGTGAATAATATCCTTTCGCTAACTATCTGTCATTATCTGTAACGATGGATAGCTCAATGACATATCTCTCCTGAAATTTGTCTCAAAAGCTAAAATTTACTCCACTATCAAAAATGCAGTTGAAATAACATCAAATATAGCAATAGTACGCGTGCTTTTAATATTCTGAAGAGTTTTGATGCACACAATTCTGTCTGAGCAGGAGCGTGGCACAATGACTGACTATGTGGTCATGGTGGATGCTAGACATCATTCAAAATGACGTGAGTTCTACCAGTGGACTCTGATAGATGATCAATAATTTATGGAACCTCTTCTATTGCCTCATGTCTTAATGATGAATAACGTCAACAGGATTTGAACCTTTCAAGAAATCAACGTGAACTGGACAAAGATTGCTTATCAACAACAATGCAAACATACTTTCTCCAAAAGTACATTTCTTGATTTATTCTTTATTGATAACGGAGAGTTTCACACTTCCAACATACTTTCTATACAATTAGTCTATAATTAAAAGAAAAAACTTTCAGGGTAATCCCTATGTTATTAAAATGTGAAATACGATGGATCTATTTCACATGAATATGACTGCTAATATAGTACATTATCAGAGAAAAATAGGTTTTTTTTTTAAATTTGGATCTAGAAACTCAGAAGTCGTAGGTCCGAAAATTCAAAGATTCTAAATTATACGTGGCACAAAAATTCAAAGTTGAATGGTTCAAAAAACTATAATATAGAATTTTGACATGTCTGTCATCGTCTTGTGGAGAGTCCAACTTTCTTACTCTATAACTTCAACAAATCATTTTCTATCGTGTTTCACAAAATGTATAAAAAAATACTTTAAATAGATTAAATAAATATCTTCATAATTTGTTTCTATGTTAAAAATTATTCTATTTTATTCTTCTTGAGATAATGAAATCACAAAACCTATTCTCGTGTATTACAGTAGTAAATTCGAGACAATCAATTTTTCTAAAAACCCATAATAATAATAGTTCGTTAATTTTTTTTTCCTGCTAAGAATAGTGCATTATTACTTTTCAGAACACGTATAAAAATAATTTTTTCTCTCTTGAGGTTTCAGTGGTTATAAACTTTTACCAAGAATTTATTCGAATTGTGTATCAATGAGTTTTTCTGTAACTCGGACTTGGACATGAATTTTGTCACAAAGCGATTGTTAAAATAGTTATTTTGAATAGATAAAGTCAAATATAATACCAAATAAGATATTGAAGTGTGATTAAACATTATGAATAGGAATCGCTTGATTTTCAACGTATGTTGAATCACGCTCGAATTTTAATTGAAAATCTTCATCATAGTCATTTCTTTGCAGTCACATTGACAACGGCAGAGATCATAGAATCTATCCAGGCTCATTGCAGTACTGTTGATATCTATTACGACAATGGATGTAAGTGTAATAATGGATCGATTGACAATGATGTATAATGCGTTGAGTTAATTTTATCGATACATCAATTTTCTTCGAGTGATCACAAGAAAATATTTTACAAATGAGCAAGAGATTCGAAAAAATCTTTCATGAAAAGATCATATTAATTCAATTCAAGTATTTCTCACTAAATTTTCATTTAAATATCCAAATTATTGAATATTCCAGTTCGATTGATTGAAGTCTTCATTAAATGACAAATCGAAACCATGAGAAATGAATTGACTATTTCATTTTGCAGCGTATGAAAGAGAATGATTATTCCATTGACAATAGATAGAGAAGAAGATCTATCTGCTTTAGAACATAATTAATCGAATGTTCAATATTTCGAGCCGATGAATCTTGTCAAACAAGTTTGTTCATGAATCTACTGGAAAATCACACGTCTTTATTTCGAAGAAAAGAATGAAATCATGTCGAAATCGAACATCAATTGTCATTGGAAAGAATATTCGATCTAACGATGACATTCAAAGGTATTTCGTTTATTCTACCAGAATCTGGTGTCTATCAACAATCATTTCTCTTTCTCTTTGTCTAATTATTGTTTGTTGAAGAGAGAATGTGCAAAGATGGTTGATCCAACTTGGTTCTATCCTATGGAAATCATGATCGAACAAAGGGTGTGAGTGTAAGTGTGGGTGTTGACGTGGATGTGGGTATGAGAGTGTTGGTCCTGTCTATTCTCTAATCCACACCCACACATCTACACCCTGATCATGTCACTTTCATCGATTAAAAATCGAATAAAAGTAGACATCGATAAGATCCATGATATCTTTCATATTGAAAATATCGACTCGATCAGGTGCCTGGCTGAAAATGATTGACATAATACGCTATTTGGCTATCGATTTTGTTATTTATCAAATCAATGAAAGTTCCTTGTTTTTTATTATGCTTGTGAATGTAACACCCGGAAGTGCTTACATGATAATGTAGGAAGAAATTATAATATTTAACCACAATATAAATGCGATGAGTTTTACAGTCGCCACCGATATTATTATACAGAGTCAATGAAAACTCTATTGTTTTCGGGTGGTTGACTTTAACAGCACACTATGAATAATACTATTAAAACGGAAAGGAAAGCAATGAAGATAATAATACTGACAACAACATCAAGCACTTCATGTTCATCAGTCTTAGAAGATGTCTGACTGTCCCAATCAACACTAACACCACTAAGGCGACCTGTAAGTAGAAAGTATATCAGAATGAGTCATAATCACATTAATAAAAATTTCGAGAGCATTTTTTATATTTCTCTATACAGCTTGTTCATAGATAATACAATCAACCATTTTCGACCTTCGAATTGTAGTAACTAGACCTAGGACAGTTCCCAGCTCTATGAACTGCATATTTTACAAGAACTGAGCGTAGTAAACAGTTGCCTTTGCAAGAACTTTGTACCCCAGGCAGTTCTTGTCCAAGAACTGGGTATAGTGGTCAGTTCTCTTTTCGAGAACTAGGTAAAGTAACCAGTTCGTTTTGGGAACTGTGCCTTGGAACACTTCTATTTTTAGAACTCACCTTAGGGACTAGTTCGTCTTTTGGCAATCGGACACTTCTATTATAGGATTGAGTTTATTTTTAGCTTAATTCCAGCATATTTGTGCAGTTGATATAAGCATGGCTCAGAATGGACCAATTACAAATTTAATGAAAAGGCTAAAATAAGATGTCTGATAGCATTAACTCATTCAAAAAGAACTGCTATATAGATCAGTACCTATCTAAAAACTGTTGAGAGAGATTAGTTAGTATTAGGTGTGTGGCAGCTCCAGTTCTACAGCTCGCGAGAAGGTGTGGGTGTCGAATACAAAGAACACCCACACCTTGCGCACACGAAATGCATCATTCTCCTTGTTTGCTAATTATTGAAGCGAGATTCTTAATAATTTATGGAGATTTTCAACCAAATTAGTGTGCATAAAAATTATCATAGCAGATGTATTTTTCTGAAGAGTATTGTCTGTCTGGGTAATAATGGTTTTTTCAAGTTATTAATCACATAATCAAATATCCATACCACTTGCACATAACATTTCGAAATCGTAATGCTATTCAGTGAGAAATCCTCCGGCATGTTGAAGATAGAAGTGAGTCAAACATTGTTTTCATTATTTTATGTTTCCTCATATTGTGATTCGCTTGATGCATAAAAAAGTGAATAGAAAGAAAGATGATGATTCCTATGTCAGTACTGAACATAATCTATATTAGTGATTCACGTAAGAAGATATGTCGAAAGACTTCAAAACTTATTTAACACAAAGAGAACAATAATCTTTATTTTAATGGCAGAATAGCTTGTTATTTTTTTATCGATGCAATCCTAATCATTTCAAATTTAGAATTTTTATTTTGTTGATGAATACAACACAGATAACAAGATGAATTGTAAAAAAAAAGATATTTCGTAACGGAAACAAAGATACAGTTGAACTAGTGATGATCAATACAAACCGATGAAAAATAAAATAGACAGTTATTTATAAGAAAAAAACACTTCGTTATAATATTCTGTTGAATTGTTTCATCTACATCTATTCTAACAGTGTATTTTTAACTTCAACTAAAACGCTTTCTGACGATTCATATATGAGATGAATTAGAAAGTCTTTCATAAAATGTTTCTATAGGAGTATTTTTCATGCAAAAACTGAGAAATTGTTGAAAGAGTACCTAATAAAACGTCAGAAGACTTCACGTAATTGGCCTCAACAGAAATCAAAACTGAATTCGGTCATGTCGAATAGGAGTTATCAACAACCTCTGCATTAGCCATCAAACAAGCATTCGTGAATCTTCGAATAATCAGGATATTCATGTCATCATTCATCACTCTTGAATCAAACGACTTGAAATTGATACATCGTTTGTCAGAATCGTTCATCGAATCGTGGTTCTCTTTCATGACATAAAGAAGTTGCCATTCATCATTAAAGATACAGTCCTATCGTCTCTCTATGACCTTCAACTGGATATTCAACTACTTATCCAATGTCTTTCAGTACTTGTTCACTTCTCATATCTTCTTAGCGCCTGATCCATACAGATAATTGATTTTCAATACGTTGCCATGAATTATAGCATAAGGACTGAGTCGACGTAATTTCCTCTTGCTGTCATCAGCAGATCTTGAATTTGTGACTATGACAGACATCAAATTTTGATTACCAGATCTGCTCAGTAATCAAAGTTGCATTGAAGTTGGTATTAAGAAGAGAGAGAAGAAAAACATTGATAGTCAAATCTGTTAAAAACTAAAGAATATGATTTAAAATGAAGGCAAGTCAAGAACAATCATCACCTTAATGAGAGACTGCATGAAGTAGTCAAATATTTCATATGAAATAGATTGCTCTTAAAAGAGAAAACTGTATTTCAGTATGTAATTGTTAAGCATGAACAAATGAGAAAAATAATCATAATCAAGTCTGCAATGCTTGCAAGGTTTTCCAAAGACTGAAACATTGAAATATCCCGATAATACAATTAGACTACTCCTCAAAACTTCCATTGATTGAACTATTCAAGCAAACCATTGTTCGTGGGTAACAATGACTATGATGAATGTGAGAGATGGAGATATTAGACTTTTAGTACAATTGCTTTGTGATTGAGAACGAGACAACGGATGCGTGCAGTTTAGATAAAAAAAGCTTGTTATCAAAGCCCCTTTCGAGCTGAAATGTGGAACTCACATATATCTTTAAACCCTAATATTCTAACGCATCATATGTAAACGGAAAAATTTCGTGTATACTGTAGTTGTTTACATTAATAATCAATGACAAGAGTGAGACTGTTATTTATTTCTACATTTACGACAGAATTTTTTTTCTCTTTAAGAGCGCTCTATTTTTGTTTTGCATTGTTGCTATTCGCTCATTATCTGTCATTTTTTAAAATTTAAATCGTTTTTTGTAACTCAACATTCTTATTATTATAATCATTGAATTAATTGGCAAATATGTCTGTTTTACATATCCATTATATCTACAGAAGATCTTATGCACTATTATATATATTAATCAACTCACAAACAATAATGTTGATTATCTTTCAAAATTATGACTTAATTAATTTTTCGAAAGAAACTAAAAAGTCTGACGCCTGTTATTCTTAATTGCTAAGGTCTGTAATGGACGGTGTCTGTAATAGGAGCCTATCTGTAAGGAGGGGGGGGGGGGGCGCCAAATCTCGAATTTAAAACTTACACTCACTATTTTCTTCGAAAATATATGTGAGTTCCACAAAATGGATTTTGAAGGTTGTTCTCAGTCTCATTCATAGAGCTGGGAGAATAATGCAAAGCACATTGATGTTTATTAAAACGTATTTGGGGTAGGGAAACAGTTTGAGACGGAGAACATAATAATTTGTATCTTATTCACTTTCTATTTTTACAGATTCTGTTTCTGACAGCGATAGTAAATAAGAATCTTACTTATCATTATATTATTTCTGAAAAATTGAATCTGTTGTCATGTCTTATACAAAGAAAAACGCTAAACATAGAGAGGTGTTAATTGGCAGCGTCTTTAATGCAAAAAAAGCCTCAACGTCATACATAATTCTCCAACAGAGACGTGCCATTTTTTAGCATAATACACACATTTTCTCTTTCATTCTCTTCTAACACTATGTCAAACGTCACAACTATTGGTAGTACTACTGTAGATCTAGCGAGTCAAATCAAGTATATTGTCTTACAAATCTGCCACATTCCGTCTATCTTCTGTTGTATTTTTACACTCGCTCATTTGCTCTTAAATCGTAACCTCCGATCTGCTATTCACAATCACGTACCACTGGCTCTGTTGATCATTTCTACCCTTGATTCCTTTCTTAATCATCCTCTTACACTTAATTATCTTCGTACTGGTCGGGTCACACCATCGACAAATGCGCTGTGTCTCTTTTGGAATTTTATCAATTCGAGTTTGACTGTTGCGACATACTTGACAATGGCATGGGCTTCTGTCGAGCGGCATTTTCTCATTTTTCATTCCACGGTATTTGCTACCCGATACCAACGAGTTCTATTTCATTACATACCTCTTCTTAATACGGCCCTCATCTATCCAACTATATTTAACATTGTGATTACTTTTCTCTATCCGTGTCAAAATAACTTCAATATGGGAGCAATCTTTTGCGGATATTCATGTGCATTGAAGATTCAATCTATAGCAGTCTATGCTCGAATCGCGCACAATTTTGTACCAACGTTTATTGTAGTCGGTTTTACTGTCGCTTTGCTCATACGTGTGATCATACAAAAACGACAAGTACAACGTAATCAATTTCATTGGCGCAAATGTCGTCGCATGATCATTCAACTAATGGGCGTTGCAAGCCTCTTTCTCACTGTGACCTTGCCGACCACTCTTGTCAGCATTGTGCAAAATTGCTGTCTGCCGACGTTTGCTGCTGCTGTTCAAATACCTTATCTCAGTTTTCTGGTTCGATTTCTCAACATACTCATGCCATTCATCTGTCTCAGTTTACTTCCTGAAATCTGGCCTAAGTTATTGCCGTGCAAAACACACAATGATCGTGTTGTACCAATTCGAACAAGAACTAATATTATATCAAAAGTATAAAATTTGCTTTCATCAATTATTTTCAATCCTATACATGCCAACTGTCATCATTGTCTATTATTTCGTGAAAAATATTATTAATAAAACTGAAACTTTCGTAGCATTCTAATGCCAATATGATTTCTTTGTGTTTTCGAAGAGTTCTGAATTGAGAAGGATTAAAAAAAATAATGTCATTGAATAATCGGCCAGCTATCATTCAGAAGCATGCATACAAAAATGGAGATTTTCTACTCGATATCAATAGACTTTCATCCATAGGAAATACAAGAAGAAAATGTAAAGCATTTGAAGAGCAAAAAAACATAACGTTCTTTTCATTTTTCAAATCAGAATATAGAATTAATTGAACTATTGGTATATATGGAATCAAAAGATTTAATTCGAATTAAGAAAATTTCACAAGAAACTAATTTGATTTCTTCGTTATCATCCAGATCAGACGTTAGTTTCTAGAAAAAAAAGAGATGTATAATCACGTTTGAGCGCCACTGGGTGTGGGTGTGACTGTGACTGTGTGTGGTGGTGTAGAGGGTGGGTGTGGGTGCATGTTTGCTTGACTATCACAAGAAGAGAAATAGGCTTCACCGCCCCAACACCCACACCCCCCACTGCTTATATGATTTGAAAATCTTAATAAACTTTTCAGCTTGTTCTGCGTGCTGTCTGGAAGCTCCGATAGATTTGACACCACTGATGATGGATCGTTTATGTTAATGATTAGTAAGACAGCTTGAACGATTGCCAAAACACAAGATGGTAATCTAATTGCTCAAGAAGCATCCAGAAAAGATATCTGATGGATTCATTAATAATGTGAAATAAATGGCCTGTCTTCGGTTAGATACAAACTACTTACCACTTACTTGGTAAGTGGTAATATGACACACTTAGTCACAGCCTATGGCAGGGCTACGAGAGAGAAAAGTGGATTTCTTTAATTTTCTTAAATCAAAAGATAAAATTTGTGGTCTAGCATCAAAGCTCGAGGTCGGAAAAATCCAGATTAAGATGGCAATGTGTCACTATTGTTTATTACTAGGTAAAAATATGTATCGACAATTTTATGACGGTCCATGGAATTAGCTAAGGTAGTAAATTCACTATTCTCCTACATATTTCAACACTCATTTGCCATGTTTCACATTCTAACTACTTTACTGAACTTGTTATTTTTGCAATGCAATTCCTTTAGAACTAAACTTACCATATAGAACGTTTTCACATACTCACTCTTTCACTTCTCAAATCAAGGGATAGCTATCACATGAAGCTCATCTATATGCAACGATGTTATCTTTCAAATCGTTTCTATTGCTATTTTTTTAGTTCATAGCTTGTTTTCTTGGCAAATAGGAATATTTCAATATTTATTTTAATCAACATAAGCTCGTGAGACATAAAAGCTTTCACTATTTTGTCCATGCTGAATTTGCGTTCATCTACTGTCATTTGAATCTGAATAATTCATGTGTATATGTATATGATACGCATAAGTGTCATGAACTTTGTTTCAATAGTATTCGTCGTGTCGATTCAATCAGAACCTGAAATCGTAGCTACCGCTGGATTGATTCGTTGTCGACGAGCCATGATCAAATAACGTCCTATTTTTACAAGAATAGGAATGATAATTCTGAGTGCAACATTCAAGCCACACAAGAGTCCAATAATTGTAGTAATCATGTACACTAGATTGGCTCACTTGTTAATTACATAGGTACACGAGACTGTTGCACATAGTGTGTAATAATGTTCAAAATTGAGGGTGTGGGTGTGGGTGTGGGTGAGTGTGTGAGTGTGGGTGTGGTTGTGGACGTGGGTGAGTGTGTGGTTGTGGACGTGGGTGAGTGTGTGGTTGTGGATGTGGGTGAGTGTGTGGTTGTGGGTGTGCGTGAGTGGGGGTGTGTGTATGTAAGTGTGGGTGCGGGTGCGGGTGCGGGTGGGGTGTGGGTTTCTTCTCTTCTCTCACACCCACGCACATCCTTAATCAGAACTTATGGCAGGCCTACGAGAGAAGAAAACGAATTTTTTAAATTATCTTGAATCAATATTTACACTTTGTAGTCTAACATGAAAGTTCGAGGTCGCAAAAATCCAAAATTATGATGGTGATTTATTCTTCTCTTTATTATTGAGTAGAAACGAATATGGACAATCGTGTGACAGTTCATGACATATTGGTTTGTGTAAGAAATTCATTATTATCCAACATATTTTGTCATTCATTTGCAATAATGTCTCACTTGTAAAGACTTTACTAAGCTTTCTATGTTCACAATGAAATTTGTTTAGAACTAAACCTATTGTATAGAATGCTTTTACATATTCTTCTTTTCACTTCTTAAACCAACGAACAGCTATTGCATGAAGCTCATTTATATGCTATGATTTTATATTTCAAAGCGTTTCTACTTTTATTTTTAAGCTCATATTCTTTTTTCTTCACAAATACGATTTTTTCAATACTTATGTTGATTAATATCAATCAACGAAGCGTAGAATCTGTTATTCTGTTGTTCATGTTAAGCTTGCGTTCATTTACTGTCCTTATGATCTGAATAATTCAATATGTATATATATATATCATATAGGTGTGTGTAGGTTACATAAATTTTGTTTTAATAGGATTCATTCCATTGATTCAATCGGATTCTTACATGATCTCTGTCGTCGGATTGATTCGTTGTCGACGAACCATGATCAGATAACGTCCTATTTTTACAAGAATAGGAACGATAATTTTGAATGCAACATTCAAACCGCCAAAGAGGCCAATAATTGTCGTGACCATGTAAACTGGATTAGCTCGCTCGTTAATTATATAGGTACACGAGACTGTTGCACACAATGCGTAGTAATGTTCAAAATTGACTTCAGATTCCCATTGATCAACCATAAGCTTATCGACAAGAGATTGAACGGTAACATTCGGAGACGTTAAATTAGAATCGAGAGGCGAAAATGTGCTGTTCGAAAATCGATATATATTTTTCAGTCTGTCAATACATGTCGCTTCGTATAGACACTCTAGAGTAGATTGAAGTAAGGATCCGAGTACATAGCAACCGACACGAAAACCAGGTACAATCCATTCGTTAATAGCTGCTGGTGATGTACACATAGCATCGGTAATGCATGAACAATTGTTATTACCATAAGAATAGGATTCCATCAATGAATAGTACTGATCTGTTGCAAAGGGTAGCACATGCCAGTTCGAGTATACAGATGAGACTAGTCCATTGCCATGAGCCGTTTGTAGAATAAAGTCAATCATACGTACAAATGTACGTGATGTCGATGAGCGAAATTGAGCAACATCCATTTTTATCTGCGTTTCAATAGTTTGTCGAGATTGTGCTCGAATGTTGATCAAAGCAGTTGACATGAAAATCGATAAACTATCGTTGATTGTATTTTTGGCTAGAGTACACAGACTGGCAAGTAGACGAAAGTGTTGCACAATAAAACGTCGATAATCATCATAAGAGTATCGAATCATGCTCTCGTTTGAATAAATACCATTGATCCACAGGGAATTCTCAACAATAAAATCACTGGAACAAAGTTGATGGTATGTAGGAAATATTGATACAAATGCATCATACGGTATAGTTATATTTTGAGAAGGACAATCCAATGTAGGCAGATATTCCGGATTAGATGACAATCGTTCAAAAGTTACTTGAGATGGATGTTTGACTGTTATAGTTCGAATTGCACGTGTACTGGCAGTGTAACTTATTAGAATAGTAAGCGATAGAGCGATTAATAGGAGAAAGACACGAGTAGAGATGATTTCATTACGACGACGATAATCATCATTCCACGAAAGTTCAGTTTCAAATAGATTGAACTCGATTGCTTTCACCTTTATCAAATTCCATAGTGCACGTGTCTTGTCTGAGATTGGTGTAGGATCTTCAAAATAAAAATAACAACTGAAGTCTGCCATATTTGTGCATTCAAAAACATGAATTTCTTATACCAGAGAAGTCTTTTAGTATTAATTACGTCTTGATTCTACAAACTTTCATTCGTCATACATGAATATTCTATATACTCGAGTAATAGAAATTTGCAATGCATTTTTATGCACATTGAATCTCGCATATATCAATTGTTACTGCAAATAATTGTAAAATGTTAATACCCTCTATAAGTAAGCAAAAATTTAAGTGAACGACCATATTTTTTTTGTTCACAGTTCTTGACACCTATGTTCGTATAATATATTATGGGTTCTGTCTAAAATATTTTTTATACGAGCTCCTTTTTTGAATGAGAATAGAACCTCATCGTTTATTATTGGGAGATAGCCTGCTAGAACCTGTTCAGTTCTATTAATATTCGTTTCTAAAATTTGAAAACACTTTTGTTAGTATTATATTTGAATTCGATTAACAGCTATGTATAACAGTAGAGTTTTGCAATCCTTTGGTTCGTAAATAGAACCAAACTTCAAATGTAATATGAAATCAATATGATTGATAAAAGAAACTTCCGATTAGAATAATTTAAATTCTATTCTTATTGATATTCGATGCATAATATTTGTTCAAAATCAATATTAATAACCTTTTGAGAATCTCTAATCGTTTTAAGCTGGCCTAAATTCATGATAAATAGGGAAAATGAAACACTTTCCAAAGTAATTTTGCTCGAAGAAAATAATCTCCAAACACTTGTTATTGAATACCGGGATATTAACTTCTTTACTGACCATCACTAATCGTGTATGTCAACACAAAAGCTTAAATCATTAAGAAAATGTTCATCGAACAATCCACGAAAGAGAAAGTTCTCAAATCTATTCCAGTGTAAAATCGACGAAGAAGACGTCAAAACTCATAACTCAATCCATGCTTCGAAAAAATGACTGTAAATCATAACGAACTGGATATTTAGAGTTTGTTATGAATAAATGAAAATAGACAATATAAAGATGAAAGAAAACCGAAATAGTAAAGCAATAGGCAATAATGGTGAAAAATTATAGCAATATATATATACCGCGGACAACTATTTATTCTATTACATTCATTTGACATTTTCCTATTGATGAGCTCCTTTTCGCTAATTTAATCGTCCACTTTTTGTACCTTTCGAAGTTTTCACCCGTCGGCATTTTCAGTCGATTTGTTCGTGAAACATGATTATTGATGGGTATTAAAATATATGAAGAAATATCTTCCGTTTTTTAGGCTTATTTTAAAAAAATCTACTAGCATATTGATGTTCTTGTAACCTATTTATTGAGGCTTTGATGTTTGATGCGGCTTAAAAATTTAAAAGAAAGCCGGATTTTGGTTTCTCACACAAATGATGTGAATTTCCACTTCTTTAAAATTTATAATGACTCTACTCAAACTCTACTCTTGACTATATGTTTCTTGAAGTTTTTTTATTTTATTTCTGGCATCTCTCAATGGACAGATCATTTCAGAGAACCAGAAATTCTGTATTAACTTTCTACATTAATGAAATATTTATCAAGTGCAGGTAATTTGATTGTAGATATACTCCGTATCCTTCTATAGGTTTACTTTGTTATCTCATCTACATCCACTTGTTGCGATTGAAGTTGTTATCTATCTTACACAATAAAACCTCGTACAAGATCATGCGGTTACCCAAGGCATCATTTATAGAAATTTGATTTACGAATGAAAATTG
The DNA here is from genome assembly GCA_905250125.1 of Rotaria sordida. Classification (NCBI taxonomy): domain Eukaryota; kingdom Metazoa; phylum Rotifera; class Eurotatoria; order Philodinida; family Philodinidae; genus Rotaria; species Rotaria sordida. Next base: position 81,021 of record CAJNOL010000507.1, read on the forward strand.
TTCCAACTAAGTTAATTTTAGATTGTTCATTATGTTTCTTTTATCTCTTGAAAAAAATATTCACATAACGACAACTAACCTGGCACATCAGTTGGTGTTGCTTGCGGGCGCATCCGGTTTCGTATCCAACGAACAATTATTGGAACACAAATTTTGAGAGCAACTAAAAGACCACCAAATAGTCCAATGACGGTAGTAACTATATAAAGTGCATTATTGCGAAATGTCAATAAATAGGAACATTGTTTGGGTGCACATTGCTGATAATATTCTTCATAACGCACATTTTCATACCATCTTTCGATCATAAGTTCGTCAATGATTTCTCCAACAGTTGTTTTAGGAGAAAATCGTGTTGAATTTGTTGAAAGTACGGATCCGTTGATTATAAAATAGTAGTTTGCAATAACATTGATTTTTTCTTGTATAGGATCAAAACATGCTCGCTCGAAAAAACATTCAAGTGAAGATAGAAGTAAGGATTGCATATTGAAACAACTCTTGTACATATTCGGAATATCGAATAGAATACCTAGTGGGTAAACAGTAAGATATGATGTATAATTGTACAAACTTATCGTATTCTTGCATTCATCACTAAGTGCACATGAACAATTTTCAATTCTAGCAGATGTTGGTACAAAATAGATGTCTCCGGTGTCATACACCGAAGGAATATTGTACCAATAGACATCACCGTATCCGGCTGTATATGTAGTTGTAGTCAGAGAACGAATGATTGCAAGATTACGTTTGAATTCGGCTACTGTGTTTGACTCAAATTGTGTCAATATCTGTTGTGTACGCGCTAACAGTTCTTCATAGGATAATGCTTGATCACTAACGAATAATGTTTGATTAAAAATGAACAATTGATTGGAGATAGTCACGTTTGCAAGTGTACATAAAGTTTTCAGAGCATTAAAATATGTATGTCCCATGACTAGAAAGTCAGTGTTAGAGAGGAAAAAATTGTATTGACCTGCAAATAATAGAGCACGTCTCCATTCATCAGATACGAACCAGCTTGAACAAACTGGATGAAACAAGGGCCATACTTCTATAAATGAACCATACGGAATGGCCATTTGTCTACATGGACATTTAAATGATTGAAGATTTTTTGCATTTAAATCTGTGAAACTACTTTGAGATGGTTCATAAACGGTTATTATTTGAGTATGAAAATTTACTCCAGTAAAAAAACCGATAATAATCACGGAAAAACAGAGAAGAATTAAATAGACGCGTGTCGAAATTCTACCAGTGACCAATTCAAATCGATCAGTGCGTGCTGAAGCATTATTGAACAAGTTCAATTCGGTTATTTTAACTTTTACCCATTGCAATGTCATTTGAACGTTTTCGATTAAGGAATGAGCTAAAAGACAGACTCTCATTGTAGTAATATCGTTGATAGTAAATATTAATGGAACTGTAAACAAAAGACCTAACACAAAGAGCATGGAAATTGTAATCAATATTACGCTGTGCAGGCATATCGAACAGTAACATAATACTATATCGGATAGGAGAAGATAATTGCTCCACTAAGTTCAGTTGATATTACAGCAGTGGCCGGATTTCATGAATTCAGAACTCTTGGGGAACTCGTGGAACTCTAAGGACCCTTGGAACTCTTGGGGAACTCTTGAACCCTGGGAACTCTTAGAACTCCTGGGACTCTTGGAACTCTTACAACTCTGGGAACTCTAGGAACTCTTGGAATTCTGTGAACTCTAGGAACTCTTAGAACTCTTGGAACCCTAGAAACTCTTGGAACTCTTAGAACTCTAGGAACTATTGGAATCCTAGGAACTCTTGGAACCCTTGGAACTCTTGGAACCTGTGGGTGTGGAGTGTGGGTGTGGATGTGGCGGGTGTGGGTGTGGATGTAGCTGTGGGGTGTGGGTTTAGGTGTGTGTGTCGGTGCGGGGTGTGGATAACTGCAGTTGTTCGTGAGGGTGTACATTTGGGTATGGCTCTGGGTGTGTGGGTGTGTGCGTGCGGGTATGAGTGTTGTGTTGCTGTTAATTGTCTCCGCCACAGTCACATCCACACTCACACTTCCATCCGCACCCACACCCAGACCTTTAAAAAGGCCTAACATTTTTGATACATACCTAAGTCAACTAGCTGTATCGATTGGCCAGGAGATTTTGGTGTTCGTGGGTGTTCGTACTTTCGCAATAATAGTGGTCATTGGGAAATATTCTACGAGTTCGAAGAGTTCTGGAAGCTCCTATAGGTCTTATATTTCCAAGAGTGTTTGGGAGACCCAAGGTTTCCAAGAGTTTCAAGGGTTCCAAAAGTTGCAAGAGTTTCCAGGGTTATAAGCGTTCTTAGAGTTCCCAGAATTCTAAGAGTTCCCAGAGTTCCAAGAGGTCCTACGGTTTCAAGAGTTCCAAAAGTTCCCAGACTTCCAAGAGTTCCTAGGATTCTAAGAGTTCCCCGGTTTCCAAGAGGTCCTACGGTTCCAAGAGTTCCCAGACTTCCAAGAGTTTCTACGGCTCCAAGAGTTCCTGGAGTTCTAACAGTTTCTATGGTTCTAAGAGTTCCATGAGTTCCAAGAATTCCCAGAGTTCCAAGAGTTCCTAGGGTTCCAAGAGTTCCTAGGATTCTAAGAGTTTCCAAAGTTCTAAGAGTTCCTAGGATTCCAAGAGTTTCCAGAGTTCTGAGAGTTCCTAGGATTCCAAGAGTTCCCAGAGTTCTAAGAGTTCCTAGGTTTCCAAGAGTTCGAGGAGTTCGAAGAGTTCCTAGGGTTCCAAGAGTTCCTACAGTTCTAAGAGTTCTCCAAGGGTTCCTAGAGTTCCCCAAGAGTTCTGAATTCATGGAATCTGGCCACGTCTCTTAAAAAACGTGATGTCTATCAGATCCTGTTTCAGAAACGGGGATCGATTACTAAAACGTTTATTTATATAGAAGTCATCAATTTCTTCCAAGAAAAAAACTACTGAGACCAAAACAGTATTTTTGCATAATCGCAGAATATCTACATGAAATTTGAGAAACTTATGTCATTATTGTTTCGAGCTTTTCTAGTTTTCATGTGTTTCTTTTTTCTCAAAAGGTACTCATTTTTCTAAATGCTGATCAACTGTGATCAGGATATGTTCGAAAGAAAAACCTGTGAAACCGAAACCGGGAGCCAGTTGCAGCCAAACTATCGTAATTTCATTCGCTTCTAGTTTAGAAAGATAGAAACTCTCGTTTCAATGTGAGAAGAGTGAAATGCGTGTTCCATTTCATGTTTACTCATTGTAGGCGGCTACGCTTACATATTACCTGAAACGACAAAGAAGAATTGGCAAGAGACTATGTTACTTAATAGATTGCAGATAAATGAAACACATATTACATATTGGACACTCAGCGGAATCGGAGAGTTTCCTAAGCTTTTATAATATAAATGATAAATGAAAAAGTAAGTTGCGAATTAATAATAACGATTTTTGATCGGGGCCTAGGGTGAACTGAGGACACTATGATATGCCATTGTGATGTATGGGTACTGATATGGATATGACATGTTGGCTTAAAGAAGATAAAAGCAATCACATACACAGAGATCTATATCTCATCCGTACTCATACCCCTTGTTATGCAGCTCAAATAATAGCTTTTGAAAGCATACAAATAGTCGATAATGCACACTTTACAAGTATTATCGAAAAAACCTGTTGCCGAGATTTTAGAATATATATTATTGAAATTGAAACGTACATGAAGAATCATTAGATGTGTAAAGGGCTCATTATTAAGTTTTTTTTAACCATGAAAAAACAAAACTTTCTAGAGATATTCAACACAGTTAGTCTCTTCACTCAGTAAGAAAGCTGACTTTGAGACTCGTAAGGCCAGTTTTAGAAGACAATGGCGTAATGATTACATCGTGCAGTCGGTTCAACATAGACACAGACACAACGCTTAGGCAAAATAGACAAACGCTCATCGACATAACCTGTCTAATAAGTGCACATATCAATTCATCATGAACAAACAAAAGAAACATTAGTGAGAATACATACTATTAATCCTTAGTTTTCGTTCGAATTTCCCGGAATTTTTCAACCCATTCTGTTTACATGTATACAACTTTTATATGACTTCGATTCTAATGTGAAAATCTCTTTGATGTGAACTGAATTCGGAATGCGTCTTCATTCAAAAGTTTTGATACGTGTGAGACTGTATGCAATTATCAAAACGTGTTCAACCATTAAATCGATCAAATGATTATTGTATGTCTCAGTTACTGAGCGCTATCCGCTCTAGTAAGTAAAATATCTGTGATATTCTTTAAAAAGTTTTGTTTATTCTTAAAAGGATTAACTTTTTATCAGTAATTGAACTTAATAAACAATATGAGCAAATGAAAGGTCATTTTGAATATTCTAAGCTTAGTACAACAAAATTCCATTTTCACACTTTCAATTCAGTCTCTGTTTTCGTCGGACACTCTCAAAATGCTTAATCGATTCCTATTCAGATTTTATCGAGGCAAAAATAAAATACGAATTTTCTTTACATCTTGTCAAAAATTGTTCAATGAACCTATTCTATCTAATACGCACTTGAATTGGCTTCTATTCGCGTATTGAATCGTCTTTTTCGCCACCAACCAACAATAACAGGAATGCATAAACCCAAAGCAGCAGTTAGTCCACCGTAGATACCCAATAACTTGGTTATTACATATAAAAAACTATTGCGCTTTTCAATGGTATACGTGCACAACATGGGCGCGCACGATATGAAATAGTTTGTGAACAAAGTTTGTGTAGACCAGTTCTCAATAAACAAGTGATTGATGATTTCTTCAATTGTTGTATTCGCCGCAAAATGAGTTCGATTTATATTAAGAACATTGATATTGACAGTGTTACAATTTGAGAAAAATTGCAGAATAGTATCAAGACACGATTGGTTGAAGAAACATTCAAGCGTCGATTGAAGTAATGACTCGGTTGGGTAGCATGAAAACGTTATGCCGTTTACAAATATCGGATTCAGTGGTTCACTCGGGATGGTCGCGCTAATATGAATGTTCGTCTCATTGAAAAACCCAGCTGGTACCGAACATGTAGGCATTATTAAACATTCACATTCCGTAAAATCCTTTGAAAAAAGTGAAATTTTCACTTCGATCAATGTAATCGAACCATCATCTGTGGTCGTTCTAAGTAACAGTTCAGATGTTTGAAATGCTGAATAGAGTCTATTGGTATATGTCGTGCTGCGTACGAGTTCAAGCAATCGAACAAGGCTATTTGCTGTGGACGTTTGAAGAAATTGGCTCTTAGCTTGAACTTTAGCATCCAATGATTGAAAAGATAGAACATCAGGTGTGAGAAGAGTTTCTGATCGAAGATCGTCCACTGCATCATGTATTGATCGTTGAGTATGTGAACAGAATGTGGCAAGCAATTGAAAAAATATACTGGCAAATGCACGAAAATCAGCTTGATAGAGAATGTTCATGTTTGGATGGAGAAGACAATTGATCCAATCATCGTATACGAACAAGCTTGAACAAATAGGATGATATTCAACATTCATCGAAGTGAAATTGCTATAGGGAATAGTAGTACGACTGCATTGACAAGATAGAGTGCTTGAATATGTGCTGAATAAATGCTCGTAAGATGCTTCTGATGGATTTTGAATTGTAATCGATATATCTTCATTACCCAAAGAAAGAAATATAACAAGAGTAATGAGAGATAATATGAGAAGAACAAAATAGAAACGAGTGGAAATAATTGCCGTACGCAAATTAAATGGATCAGAACGCGAAGCTGCGTCATTGAAAACATTCAATGTGGCGACATGTTTCATAGTTTTACGAATTGTAATAATGAAGTTGACTAGCATATTCGTATTTCTTGAATAAGAATCGGATCAATTTGACAAGTTAGTGTAGTTTTTCAGTTTCTATTTAGCATAGCAACTACCAAAATGTTTATTCAACAAATATGAAAAGGTAATTTTATTTCTATTTTCTTCTGTATATTAATAGAAATGTGAAAAAGAACGCAATTTCTCAGTTTTTCCTGGAAAAAAAATTACTTTTTTTTTCAACTCACTCTTTTCATTACTTAATACATTATGTTAATAAAAATAAAAGACATTACTAGATGTAGCTTTAAAAAACTCTCAAATCTACAAAAAAGCAGCGTAGTGCATAACTGTAATTTCTATTTTCGAAGTTGAAACAATTCTGAGCCATTAATTTTTGATATTTTGAGAAAAACTAATTTCTTTTAGTATTCGATGGGTTTCTTTTTATTATTTTCTATTTTTATCATCTTTTATATTGTATTAAAGAAACAAAAATACGCAATAGATGCTCCATGAAAGGTTCTACAGTTTACAAAAGAAAAAAGTTATTTTAGGCATAAAAACGATTAATTTTTGACGTTGCGAACAACATATTGTTTTGATATACGATCAATTCCTTTGCTTATGTCATCAATTAATGAATAATTCTTTCTAATTTTTTAACACTACATATTGTGATGTATTCTATTTTTTTTCAATACAACATATTAGTTAGTGAAGACATGAATTGAAAAACAAAAACGACTCTTGTTTTTTTTTCCAAGGAGGCGTGCACAATGGTATCAATATGAGAAGGATACACAAAGGTAGTCGAATATATTTAACTTTTCTTTTTCATATAGCAATTACTAAATTATTCTCAATTTTCCAGGTCGTTCTTTCTTGAAGATTTCGACTTAAATTATCGTTTGCATATCGAGTATTCGCGTTGAATTGTTCGAGTGAAATAGTTAAGTAAGAAAACTCATTGCTTTATCAACAATCGAGAACGATTCAGAATCAGCTAAATTTGCTTTTTTTTTTGCTTTTTGTGAAATGGAAAAAAACCTCGACTTCACGTCATCTGCATCTCTTCAAGGTGAACAATTAGCAAAGAACACATCATTGAAATGTTGACGTCAAACAACTTATAACGTAAATGGAAGAAATAAATGCTTGCTTTTAATATAGATAATGCAAAATAAATTACGATATCAATATTTTACTCTGCTTTCTTGAAAGAATTCTGGAACGTCCTATTAACAAAGCTTATCAACAAATGTATTGCCATTGTTTTCATTTTTGAGCTTGTAGTGAAACTTTCCTTTTCTATTTTTTGATAATTTGTAAAAAAACAATGTAATGATTCAATTATTTTTTATGGTGTATGCAGCCACATCAGACTATCGGATCAATGCTTATTCTGAAGGAAAAATAATCGTGAACGAATTGGTCTTCCAATTACATCGGAAATTGATGCATCTATTATTGATGACGATTTTCACTTTTGTGATTGAAACTGATCGTAGAATTTTAATCGACAATATGTATTGCACTAAGCAAAATACTCATAGCTAGTCATATAGTTTACTGAGATTTTGTAAATCATTTTAAGTCGTGACAAGAATGATGAATGTCAACTGTGGCTATTAATTTAAACAAGACGCATACCTACACTCATACCAACGCTCAAAAAGTTACTTCGGTAATTCAATTTTTCAATTGATTCGCAAAATTTCGCTATTGCACAATTTACTTGAGCAGAATGAATCATGTACATTTTGACAAATTGTAGGAAGTAACTTTTTCAAACATCCTACAGAGTAAGACATCTTATGTCTCTTGATACTTTTCTCTTTTCTTTCCACTTCAATTGACTTCATATGACAAGAAAAGCTACAAACTGTACTTCACAGAATGTGCGATTCAATTCTTTTTTTTACAAGTCACGAATACAACCATTATAAAACAAACTTTTTTGTTACAATTATGCTGAAACGAAATTTGAATATGACATGAATGGAGAAAAATTCTTTTATTTTATTCTCCCCTTTTGTTGTAGTTATTTTTATGATAATAACATGTTGTTTGTGGCCTTAGGAAAAAGGAGAAACAGGAGCACATTTCACAGATGTCTCTACAGTTGTTCGACATCATACCCAACTAGCCATCCGATAGGTATTTCGACGCGTCGATTTTGACTTCCGTTGGGCATCGAAATTTTATATCGACCCCTGGGATTGCCATCTTCCGATGGGTCGAGGGCTCGACGATAGGTTGTTTTTACTAGCAGTTTTCAACCACTCGAATGATCGTTTCCGATTGATCGGAATTTCATCGAAAAAAAGGATTTTTGTCCGATAGATGTCTCAATTTCGAGTTGTCTAAACCCATAGAATATAAATTTTGAGTCGTCGAAACCTATCGAATATATGCGGAGAAGTAGATTTGAACATGGGTACTTGCGATGCACTTACCTCGAACAGTTGATCTAAATATGAACTGTTATTCTCGTATCAAAACGACCTTTTTAATTCATAAGAAGATAGTATTTTTTATTTTTCATGCTTCCTAACTTTTAATTTTATTTTTTGGAAACTGAAAGTAATATTTTTGGTCCAGAGAGAAAACCTTCGCTTAAACATTAGAAATAATATTTTTCATCCAGAAAAAAGATTATTTTTTTGAACAATAAAAATAATATTTTTTATCGAGAAAATTTTATCATGAAAAAAATTTCATCAAGAAAGAAAAACTTTTTATATCTCTATAAGTGACACAAGAACTTCTTGTAATTTAAGACTTCGTATAAATCACTTATTGAATAAATATAACGCACAATATGTGATGATCATCCAATTTGCACGCGGAATCATGAGGTCAATATGTAGTAATTTTTTTTTAAATTCACAACGTAAAAATTCATTATTACTATGTCTTAGTTAAAAACACAGGTCAATATTAGTTTTAGTTTCATCCGGTGGACGATAAATTTTGATTAGAAAATTGTAAAAATAAGGTAAATTATGAAGCAAACTTGAATAATTCTACTAAAATTATTGAATAAAAATAAAGCATATGTTAAAATCGAATTTTGAAGAAGTTTCACATGATCAAGATTATAGACTCCTCTGTCAAAGCTGTTATTATGATCGGTTTGACTCTTTTGAAGCACTCAAAATGATCCTTTAAATATGTTTGTTTTAGTCGAATGATTAAAATGTGTTAGAAGAGCCGGTAGTATTATTTCGATAGGTGAGTTCTCTCGGAGTACTCGAAACTTCGATAAGTACCGAGGTGTCGAAATATATGCGACCAGTCAAAAATGAGTCGTCGATAGGACACAGTGCCCGAGTGCTCGAAATTCGATGGGTGCCGAGGGGATCGAAATTGAAACAGAGCGAAAAAAATATATATATACGTATCAAATTTTCGACCGCTCGTCGCACCCATCGTATGCTTTTTTTGGTCTGCTTGGGTATAGTCATTATATATATTAATAGACAATAACAGTGAAGAAGCTGAGGGTTGTTCTTGTTATATTTATTTCAATCTGATGATTCCATCAACAATTTGTGTCGATTATCAATCATAGGTGGGTCGATTCAGATGGAAAAGTTACACGGAATATTGTACATTTTATTATAATTATTGTCAATTTTTAATTCGAATGTTTATACTGGGTGTGTAAATTACGGCGGTTTTATTTGATGTAAACGCTCGCTATTATAGATATATCGGTTGTTTTCTTTTTCATTGTCATAAGGCAACAATCAAATTTTTGTGTTCATTGATTTTTTTCGTAATAGCACTTCTTAGAATGTCGATCTTGTTTGATTGTTAATTAATGGGTATCATTCATTTTGTCAATCGAGATAATGTTTTTTATTATTATCTTCTATGTGTAACACTCTTTATTTGGCATGCTTTTCTCTCTCTTTGATGGATTTTATGCATGCTTTTTCACAGAATGTTAATACATCACTTTTTGTTACGTAGGTAAAATTAGCCCTGTATTCGAGTTTTTTGCGTCCGGATTCGTTTTTGGACTTGAGTTGGCTCTCT
>CAJNOL010000507.1:91005-110275 GCA_905250125.1 Rotaria sordida
CTTATATTCCAAATACTAACTTTTTTCGGGACTTTACCAAAAGTATTTCGCGTCTCGATTCACTCTCTCACTTAGGTTGGCTCTACAAATGGTTGGGCTGAGTTCACAATTCAATTCTGCGTCGAATGTTACTAATTTCGACTAGGGTTGTCGGACAAAGACAGTAGATGATGGTAACAGTGACAGGTCGAAATTTCTGGTCCTCGTTTGCCCACACCTGTTGATTTTGCCCGACAGCTCTAGTCGAAATCAGTACCATTCGACGCACAATTGAATTCTGAACTGAACCCAACCATTTGTAGAGTCAACCCAAGTGAGACAGCGAATCGGGACGCGGGTATGGGGCGTAGGTGTGGGTGTGTGGATGTTGGTATGGGCGTGAGTATCGGGTATGGGGTGTGGGATATGGATGTGGGTATGAGTGTGAGTGTGGGCGGATCTGGATATTGGTCTTTGTTGCACACCCCCACGCGCACCCCGCACTCACACTCATACCCCACATCTTCTTTTTCGCAGATTGTGAGTTGCTATGTATTAAGAAACAAAACGGCAAAGGCCCACCAACCAATCCCATCAGGCCATAGATCATGTGTCGCTGTGTTGACATGCGTTTCGAGTCGATGTGGACAGCATTATTGACAGAAAAAGAAAGCGATTCAACAAACGGCATTACACAGGGTGTAGTGCAAATAATGTCAATAAATAGCAAACATCTATTCGCTGAGTAACTCGGCATGCAAATTATACGTTCTTTTCTTTACCATTTGAAATTGTGTATAGAAAAAGCGAAAGAACTTCATGTGCACTTTTTGTGTGTACTCTAGTAACATTGAGTCGTTGAAGAACGGAAGAAAGTACGATAAGCATTTTTTTCCAACTTCTATTCTTGATTGCAATAAAGTGACGTAAAACCAGATATGCATACAGCAAAGAATTATTTACAAATTTATACAAACGATGATTAGTGACTTTCCTTTTATTTTTTATTTTTTGCTCTTATTATAAATTCATAGTGCAAAGCTTTTTCCATTAATACACCATCAAAATAACGTTGCAAGATACAAGATATGAGTTTGGAATTACTGGCAAACGAGTTGTTGGTTGAAATCTTTGAATATCTTACAACTAACTACCGACTTCGCGCATTTCATGGTCTCAATAATCGTTTCAACAGTCTCCTCTCCATCTCGTTCAAAACTGTTGGACTCGACATGCGATCCATGTCCAAATGTGATTACAATGTCGTATATCGACAATATCTTCCAGCTATTGGTGATCAAGTTCCGTCACTTCGACTCACTGATGGTGACGATGGACCTATGCAAACTGAACTTTTCTTTCGTCATGGCTTAGTTATGTGCCAATTCAAACATCTTCGGTCACTCTCTCTTTATTATCTTCGTTGCAGTAAAGTTTTTACGCAGATACTAGCTGATTTGCGCGAACTTCACCATTTGTCTCATCTCAATCTTGCTGACTGTCACTTTTCCATCGAGCATGAAGAAAAACTCTGCATCATCAATGGCGTTTGGAATTTACCTAAACTTACTCATTGCAATCTAGGTCTCACTTTTGCAAAAGAAAACTATTTTATATCATCAACAGTGATCTCACTATCGCTCGAATATCTATCTATTCTGTGTCTTTTGCGTCATTTTTCCGAAATGGCTTGTTTATACAAAAATACGCCGAATCTTCAAAGTCTTTCAATGCGCGCCCAAATGGCAAATGACTTTGAACCATTATCATCCTCTACTTCATCAATCAAAGCATTAAAGTTATTCTGTAGTGATATGCCACGTGTTATAACAAATCTTTCAAAAACTATGCCTAATTTGTGTTATCTGACAATCGAAACTACATGCATATATATGGATGGACATCAATGGGAAAGAATTATCCGCGACCATTTGCCCAAACTCAAAGTCTTACGATTTAAAATGGATATTGCACTTGATCCGCATTTTGCAACATATGAATTCCATAGATTACTGAATACTTTTAAAAGTCCATTCTGGATCTATGAGCGCCAATGGTTCGTTCGATGTGATTGCTATTCACAAGAAAGTAGTAGCAGGCTGTGTCTCTACACTTTACCATATGCTTTTGACACTTTTCATATGAATTTTAGTGGTTTTTATATGGAGTCTCAGTCAACTTCTCCTGATGTCGACAATCATTGCTCGTATGAACGTGTGCACACCTTGCTCTATGATTCTTTATTTGACGAGCAAACTTTGCCACATCTTATCTTTTCCAACGTTCATCATCTTATCATTAATCTTCCTTGCAGTGATTACGTTTTGTTCCTGCTTCCAAAGCTTGAACTTTTGACTTCGCTAAAGATTACAGTCTACGATGATGCTATTTCCCAATTACAAGCCATACTCTTCCAAACGCCTCGTCTATACTCATTAAGCATTAACTCGTATTATCCTCAATCTTCGCCGCAATTGATCTCTGAGATTAGTACTGTAGCTGTACGAAGAATCGATTTACAAGGATATATTCCAGCAACTAACTGCTTTTGTTTCAATGATGAACTCTGCGCTGAATTCAGTCAGCCATCGCTAGGTGCACACTGTGAAGTCCTCCTTATTAACGTTGAAAGTCGATCGAACATTCTTTTTCTTGTTAATAACATGCACAATCTTCGAGTGCTTCATGTTCGATGGCATGATGATAAGTGGAACCATCAGAACACTTATCTGTCAACGATACAGGATGAACTTGCCGATTGGTTGCAAGCTCTCTTACCGTCAACATGCACTGTCACAAGAAACACAAGTTTGAGCTGCAATATTCGATTGTGGATACGTTGATGAAAAGTAGCTATGCTTACTTATGCATGACGACAAGCTCAGAGAAACTCTATTGCAATGATTATAAACAGTGAATATAGCTTGACAGTACGCTAAAAGAGTGTGGGTGTGGGTGGGTGTGGGTGGGTGTGGGTGGGTGTGGGTGGGTGTGGGTGGGTGTGGGTGGGTCTGGGTCTGGGTCTTCTCTTCATCGCCCACCCACACCCTTATTCTTGTTTAAATTGCCTCGCAATTTGAAGCTACACTTGGATAGAAGCATCAAAAGGAGAGATGGAACCAGTTCAGATTCTTATCGTTTCTGGTTGTGTAATTTTGACTTGACTTTTCGATAATAAAAAAAGTATTGGACACTAGTTTTTTTTTCAGCTTGCATAATGACTGAATAAGACTATTCAAGTCAGTTATCTGTTTATAAGCTCTCACGTACACAAGGAAAATACTGTTAGTAATCAAAATGATGATTATGTGTTCGTTTTCCGCGCAGAATGATTTGACTTCAAGGTCGATAGTTTTGGTGATATTTATTTAGGATGAAAGCGCTTTCATAAATTTCGAAAAACAGATCTATTTTTTGCATCGTTTATATGGTTTATATTTGAACAAAATTAACTTAATATGGTCATGCAAAAAATTTATTTAAACATCGTGAAGAGCGTTTGCATGGTCGCCTGAAAAGCTCTTATCTCTATGAGTTGACGCCATTTGTGGACATCATCATCCCGGACTGAGATAATTACGAACTTAAATTTTCAACAGTGGTGAAGGGCATTGTTATTTTCTTTCGCCTTTCCTTCTTTCACAACTCAACATAAGTCGCTTGTCAACATCACAAACAGCGTCTTTTCTTTATTTCTGCATCCTTTACAAGAAAAATGCTTCATACATTTGAATATTGGCAAATATTTTCGTTCTTCTCTTTCTCTCCTTCTCTCGCAATAAAAATTCATCTTCTGGGTGTGGGTATGTGGGTATGGATGCAAGTGTTCTCTTCATTCACACCCGACACCCACACCCACATATCATGAAAATTCACCGGTTGAGTCAACAACTTCAGAGAACAAAACGAAAAGAAAATGTAAAACAGAACGAGAAACACATTGTATAGTAGAACAAGGGAATGTTTTTTTACTCGTTCTATTGAAGCTTGCATCGCAAAGGCGATTGTGTCATGCTTTTTACTTGTGTTCTCTTTCTTCTTTGTTCCATAGTTTCTTATCTTCTTATCTTCTTATCCGGATTCAACGTTGTCAATGTATCCGTTCGAGCCTTCTACTGCGTGTTACGCCAGACCGTCCAGAAAACTAACAAAGGCATAAAATAGGTTGCTCGATTGAATTGAAGTTTGAACGCTCGAATGACCAGCGATTCTATGATCAGATGGAAATAGTCGATGTTGCCACGTCAGGTGACTTAAATATCCTTTCGGTCCACGTGATAGTCAGTAAACTGACAACATCGAAAGGAGAAGGGAGGCCGAGAAGCAAGGCAACATAAAAGATGGAGAATCCAAATAAAATACATGCCAACTCATTTTTGAGACACAACCATGAACAGAACGAGTATAAGAAAATTTTCTTTTTTGCACTATACAATAGGTTTCACGCTCTGTTGTACATTCTTCCTTCTTTTTTTCCTCCAGAGTTGTTAATTCATCTAGTGAATGTTTATGTGTGATCCGTTTCTTCTATTCTTCCATTGAATTTTCTCTCTCTCTCTCTCTCTCAAGCTTTTTCGCGTCCGTAGCCCTATTCTCAAAGTAAGTTACTTTATCTCGTCACTTGCACATATTTTTGTCTTCACAAGGAATGTTTGGACAGTCGACACGTCGATTAATAAAACATGATCAGCAAAGTCGCTCTTTATTTATTATTTCTATCGCAAAATAAATCACTCCTGAGAGGATAAAATAAATCAATCTCTCTCGTTGTCCCTGAAAACAGTATTGTTTTTTAGATTTCTCCTTGCTGGGTAATCGGCGAATATGTAAACTCAAAGTACAACTATACGACCGTAGAATCCCAATAATTGCTCATATTCATCTATCACTTCTTAAGCGACGATAGCCAACCAGCGACAAAGTAGTAAATCACCAAAATGGTTTATTTGATCTTTCTTTTAGTGTTGCTGGACACAAGCTGCATAGCTGAAGCGATTCTAGTTGAAGATAGGATCGCTAAATACTTTATATGCTGTTTCATAGATCCACAGATCTTAGATTCAAGTAAATTGGAGAATTGTTAATGTAAATTATTCCAAGAGAATACAGACAGTGACGGTAACTATCGACCACTTCGAAGATCGAAAGAGAGTGGCTCTGTTGAATCACTTTGGCAGAAACAAGGTTGAGACATTTGATTTTAATTATTACAAAGCGATGATGCAGGGCATAAAACCATGTTAAAATATGATTGGTTCACCATGGACGAATTAGATTCGATCTTCGTGAACATTCTAAAAGTCATATTCTGGGCTCATTAGCTAAGTGGTGTTGATTGTTAACATGTTCATTCGATTATAAAAGCTGCTTTCATTGAATCCGTACGGGACTGTCATTTCAAGCTTGTTTCGTCCACACTGAGTCAAATAGTGATATTTGTCTCTGAGTCAAAACTCATCTAACACTGTTACCTCAATATTGCTGAAAAATCAACATAACTTTCTCTTTATGTGGAGCCGAGTTTTCAGAAATATCGAGATAGCCATAGTAGATGATTTTGAACTTAAAAATGAATCTCATTATTTGATGCAGCATGCTGCATTAAATCTACCTAGAAGTTTTTCTGAGTGATCTCGAATCAATCGGCTGAAATCGGGGTCTCAGGACGAGCTTTGTGATTCTTGAAAAATAACAAATTGGGAAAGTTGACCGTGTTCGGACTGAAAGAAGACAATTTTGCTAGTCAAACGATCATCTCAACAATCGACACCAATTGGCTAATGAATCCAGAGTATAGTTTTTGAAATATCCACAAAGAATGAGTCTATTTCATCCAATGTTAGTCACTCAAATTCTAGCACGTTTTTGTGCACCTGGGCCTTCTCCATGTCATGGAAAAACACATTCCTCTACCTTGCTCTTGTCAAACATCATTCGAAATACACCCACCCTTTGCCCGTTTTGAAATTGGGGTTAGTCATCTAATCAGCTCTAGAGCTCGTCAAGATTAATTCTAGCTACAATCTGACGAAATGTGCAAGGCGCTCTCTGAGAGAATTTGATCCCACATGAGAAACAGCCGATTCCCGATATCGAAATATCTTCGTGACTAGATAGAGGGTACGATGAGATATGGTGGAGATTGGAATCTGTTGTTTCTACATTGGTATCATCTATTGTAAGAGATATTCTGATCAGAACTGAAGCTCTCAAATAGATGAATGCTCTGAACGGATCGGGCGAACATTGATCAATTCCCCATCAATAAGTTCTCGCTGCTACCCAGAGATAGTCCAAGCAACATTTCTCTGTCTATCAAGAAATGATAACTGTAACTCTGCAGAGTCAATCCTGGATACTTTCTGTAAACAAATGATAGCAAGTTCATTTTTCATTCCAAATTATTTCGACTTCATCCATATACGGATAGAGTCAGCAAGTATGCCTAGATATTTGTACGTGCACAGTTTGAAAATATGACGTCGATGTCTCCTTGGTTGCTATAGTATTCCAAGCAACTCGAACATTTTTTCCGAGTTTTGAAGGAAGAACATCTATAACCATAAAAATGACGGACTGATCATGAATATCTATTTCATTTTATCTGCTGAGTTTGGGTACACGTGTCTCCTTCAAACCCACTCACGTGTACTCTTAAACATTAATAGCTTTCCTGAACGACGAAAACAGGAGTTTCACAGAGCCGATTATTTTCTTGACCATCAAAATTATAAATTAAAGTGGAATTTGAGAACTTCCTTCTATCGCATTGCAATCCAAATAAAACAACTTGAATATTACTCTGGTGTAGCACTGAATATTCCGACTGATACTCAATATTCTGAAAGATGAGGCTTCCACACTATGCTGACTTATTGGGTAGGTTTTATGAAATGTTCTGTCTAAAAGTTTTCCTATAATAGAAGACTCCTTCACGGTTTGGTGTTCAGAACATGTTAGAAGACTCGAGCCTTCTAAAATAACCTTTGCTCAAAATATACTCTCGCTACTCCTATGCCAGCTTTTGTCGTCCAACGTTCCTACTGGACGACCAAGGAGGAAAACTTTTTTCTTAGCACAATGAGAAAGTGAATCTCATATCAAAACAGTCATTCATGTATGATATCGACTGTACATGGGCAAATGAAGCTCATTTCACAGTTTCAACTCTATTAGGTTTTATGTTCGATCTAATATCGAACGAACAATGAGAGTGAACATTAGCAAGAAGAGAAGAGATTAATTGAAAAGGAGGTCAAGCAGTAGTGGTGTAGCAATAGACATATACGACTAAATTGGAATGTGAGAAAATGAAACTGCTTAGCATGGATCAACTGGTTAAGTGAAAATAGCTTTGATTGCATTTGACTTCTCTTAAACTTGGTTAAACTTAAAATAGAAAGGACGGACTAACTGGACACTACATTTGATTATTAGTGACGATAATTGGACTTTTACACTCAAAAAAGTCATACTAGCAGACGTTCTCAATAAAGAAACCCCTAAAAAGTTGTACATTTGAGCATAATAGAAAATCCGAAGTCGTCTATGGAATGGGGGGTTTATAGTGATTTAATAAATATTTAATAAGAACTCTCTTTTGTAAGTGAATGGTAACAGAAAACGATAATGATCGCGGAAACAGCAACTCTATTGATCAACTCCTCTGAAAAACGGCAAGCTGCTTGTCGATTCGGTAAGCAGAGCAAGATCAGAAAGAAATCATTGTTGTTTGTTATCCAAGTCTTAGTTAGGCCGTCAGAGACTATTGGCTTTGAAAAGCATGATGAAAGAAATGAAAAAAGCTCAAGATCAAACGAACAAAACATGTTTATATCATCCATTGTGATCGACGAAAAAAGAATTTTGATGACAAGATTGAGTAGAGAATTCATACTATGTCCCTCAGCTATGGACAATAGAAATCAGGCAAAGTACTTTCAATACATTTCAGAGATCACTATTTCCATAGATTTTCCTACGGTCAAAAAACAGAGTCTCCATCCATCTTTCCACAGCGAAAAGTAATAGGTAGTAGAACTGAAAGTTAAGTATAGCTGATTTTCTCAAAACTGATCGGTGTATTCAAGAAGCGGCTTGAAGACATTCGTTTGGTATTATATAAAATACCTGTCAGTACGCCAAGAGAAAGTAGAACTGAACAGGTATTAGTGATACACGAGGTCGAAAAGCTGTGAAATTCAGCAACGAAGTTCTGGTCCACTGCTAAGAGAGTGAAGCCTTTCTCCCATTACAATCTGCGAGACGGTCATATCAAACCGACGAGCTTAATGAGACTCCCTACACAAGTTTATCTTACGTTGAATCGAACGTATTTTCTGTTACACAATCTAATGAAGAATAAAACGAATAAACATACAGTGAAACCTTTCTATATGAGCACCTCTCTAACAAGACCACCTCCCATTTCTGAGCAGTGGACACTATTTTTAAACCGTTCTGTACGGTCGAATCTCTATTAGATGGACACATATAGTCAATGTTGAATCAATATACTGTTCTTTTTCCTTTCATCGCTCTTTGTTGTTCCGTGAATGGGAGAGAGAAAATGCTTGTCCGACATAACAAAGAAAATAATCCATCTGCACATATTTCATTGCTTATTCAGTGAAGGAAAAAATAATAAATTGTTGTGTTGTTTGGCATTGCTAGATAAAATCATTGAGAAATGATGTCGCATCATTATCTCACGCTTGACGAGAAAGTTGCATTGATCAACGACTATGCCGATGGAGTTGGGCTCTTACAGTGCCAATAAAAACTGGTCAATGTTTATATGGATTCAAAAACTAACAAACAAAAGTCGATAACGGATTATTTTCAAAAATCTTGATTGTTGCTAAAAAAATAGAAAAAAATTCAGATGAAAGGGAGGTATCAGGTGATGAGAGTGAAATACGTGGCAAAGCAGAAAGTCTACAGGCAGATTGGTAGTATATATAGGAATATTATTGTGATGCACTTTGTGGAAAATATTTTTTGATCACCTCTACAAAATCTCTCTAACAAGGGCACCTCTCCTTAAAGTGGATGATTTGAAAAAGTCACCTAGGTGTCCATCTAAGGAAGGTTTTATTGTAATTAAATAGCTGATTATTTTTACTAGTTGCGTCTAATAAATAAGCTACTTCGTACTTTGTTTTATTGCTAACAATTTTTATTAAAAACTTCCAGAATGTAGTTGGATGAAGAATTCGACAAATAGTTTGTTTTTTATACTAAAGTTTGTATTTGTCATTATCTTGACTATTTACGGGCTTCATGCGTTTACTAAACGACCGAGAAAATACGTTGATCGTCATATTCCTATTGTTATTGTGTATAATCGTGTGCCGAAATGCGGCAGTACACTCATGAATACTCTTCTTAGTATTGTTTCCAAGAAATCGTACACTTTTCAATTCATTCGATCACAGGTTTACACACATTTTCGTCTCTCGCTAACAGATCAATTGCAATTACGAGAGAATCTTCTTAATCATTCACGACATGCTCACCGCAAACAAATAATCTATGATCGACACTTTTACTTTGTTCATTTCGGTCGACAAATGAATAGTGTTTTCTTTTACATAAATCAATTGCGAGATCCATTGGATCGTGTGTTATCTTCTTATGATTATGTTCGGTATAAATGCAAAATCCGTGGACCTAACGGCATATGTACGCTATCGCATCGATCGTTACAAAATTTTACAATGGACGAATGTGTCTCAACAGGTGACCCTGGTAGGTGTCTCACTCAAGCATACGGTGTCAGTTTAGCGATTCCTTTCTTTTGCGGTCAATTGTCATTATGCGATGATAACGATATCAAAATAACCAATGATGCAGCTTTAGCTCTTGCCAAGTCTAACATTGAACGATACTATCTGTACGTGGGTCTAGTAGAATATATTGAAAGTTCTTTAGAACTGTTAGAATTCATTCACCCGTCAATCTTCTATGGTATATCAAAGTTCTATCGAGAAACTTTAAATGGCAGTCGTGTTTACGTAACCCCTACTCAGTATCGGCATTCCGTTAGTAACAAAACATGCACTATTCTGCGTCGATTACTCAAATTTGACTACGAACTATATTATTTTGTCGAACAACGTTTCGTTGATCATTACACGAAAATTTTTCATCGAGCACCTCGTCGCCATCGCAATTGATATTCACAAAGAGAGGAAGGACATTCTCAATCTTTTACAGATTCGACCCTACATGTAATCCTCGAACACGAATGTGTTCTTTCAGACTATAAAGTGTGTAATAAGGCATGCGTAGAGTACTAAAGAAATATTGTCGTTTTGAATTTTCCATTTTGAAAATTGCATTAACATCCCGCTCAGAAACTGTTTAAGCATGAAATAACAAATACTCTCCTTCACTTCTAATCGATCACATTCGACGATATTTATGAATCTTTCATCCTACATATACTTCAATAACTTGTTAAGATATTAGAATCCGTTCGGTGAATAATCTTCTTTGCTACAACCATATGATATACACGTGGTGCAACAAATGTGGAATCCTGTTAGATCACATTGATAACTTCAAAAAGGAATTAAAGTTTAGTTTGTGGGAAAGAGCAATCTCTGAACTACAAGTTTTTCGTCAAGAAGTTTTTCTTTAACGAATCTGAAAAAAAGAAAAGCAACAGTAAAAACTCAACATCACTTTAAAAATTCTGGCGACCAATGTGAGTGTATAAGATGGTGTTGTGGAGTCTGGCTGTCGGTGTGAGTGAAGATAAAAGAATACTCACATCCATTCACATCATAACGCAAATTAACCCTTTGGCTACCGCCAACGTATATGTACGTCATCAGTCTTAGTACATGTTTTTTTAGATTTGCCTGCATAGAAATAAGCATCAGACAGTTGAAGCCTATGATACTAGCATTTCATAATGGTATGTTCTTGAGTCGTGACTTAAAGAAGAGCGTACATTGGGAACTGGCAGATTTTTGTACACATGTTTATCCTTTTTTTCTCTTTCTTCTTAGTTAAGAACTCGTTGTAAAGTGAGGCTCCAAAGGTGACCTGTTGGGAGACTATTGAGTACTCATTCACTGTGATTGACAGACAGATTTTTTTCGTTTCTAATTCCTTCTAATGTAAGCAGGCACACTACTAAAAGAAGATGTTGTGTGGGTGTGGATGTCAATTTGGGTTTCCGATGAGGGAACATCCTGACAGAGGCCCACACCAGCACTCACACCCACGCCTTTACATGACGAAGTTGGAGGAATTCTGATGATTGTTTGAGGAAAAAGTGAACATAATTATTGCTAATATTCAATGAATAAATGTTCTCGATAGGAATAATAGATGAAATAGCATCTATATTGAGAGTGAGGTGAGGATGTGGGTATAGTTATGGGCGAGTGTTAGTATGGATGCAGGTGTTGGTGTGAGTGTATGTATCCATTTCATCTACGCTCACAGCCACAGTCATACCCACACTCGATCCAGGCTCAACTTATCTTGCTCTTTTGTCAGCTGCAGAAGTATTCGGTATTCAGAATAATTTCATGATCAGTGCTACTGGTCATCCTATACACAAGCAGTTTATTTCACGATTGGATCTCTTCAATCATAATTTTCTCATTTATCATACCACTGTATTGCTTAGTGTTGGTCCAATCTATGCTACAATTCAAGAATACTTTTTCAAATAGACCGACAAACAAGTGGCACGTATATTAGATAACAGAATTTATCGTTTCATATTTTGAAAAACAAAAGAAGGCACATGG
The DNA here is from genome assembly GCA_905250125.1 of Rotaria sordida. Classification (NCBI taxonomy): domain Eukaryota; kingdom Metazoa; phylum Rotifera; class Eurotatoria; order Philodinida; family Philodinidae; genus Rotaria; species Rotaria sordida. Next base: position 102,756 of record CAJNOL010000507.1, read on the forward strand.
TTTCATCATGAAACTTTAATGATGCTCTATCTTTATTACAACGCACATTGTGTTTTATGGTATTGAATAATATTTGTTATGTGACTTGCTGCTCTTCTTCTTGTAATCATACTGCTTAGACAACAGAGAAGATATTTTCTCATTGCACTGATTATAATGCAGTCAAAAATTATTACTTATCGACGATTGATTTCATTAATAAACAGAGAAATTTAATCTCAATGAGTGTCGTTAGAACAGTCACCGATGTGACTTAAATGTGAAACTTTATATTACAACACACATGGTCAAAGAATATTGACTGCACTCTGTAAATCAAGGATTTATTGAGGATTAGTTTGAAAATAAATTAATCGAAAAAACAATCTGCTACTCAGGATTCATATCTATTCATGTCAGAAAGTACAGCACATTCGACACGATGGACTCCATCGTATTTTAACACGATACTTACTAGAAAACTATTTTCTTTTTCTTTTTTCTTGGGCAGGAAGTTAGACGTAATATAGTATCTGCTTTGTCTTGCTATTGTTTGAATTATTTGTTGCATAGTGTGATGCTTCTCGTTGAGATAATCGAGACAAAAAAGAATTTGTCACAACTATAACAGAAGATTTTTATTTTCTTTGCTGTCGTATTACTTGCTTTTTTCTCTTGATTGTTGTTGTTGTTGTTGTCTGATTTTCTCATAGCAGCCAGCACATCGACTTCGGATAATACACGCAGATCGTTCCTTTTGTTCGAATAGGTTGTTGATTTTTGTCTCGAGCCAAATTTTAGCTTCTTGAATGGCATGCTGTACAGTAACGATCTCACAAGACTTTTGCTCTATATGATGTTACAAACAGAAAAGAGAAACTGATGAATCAGCACCGAATTAAAAGGTTAACGAGTACATTTATCGAAAGACGAAGGCACATGTAAATGAATCTGAAGAACTGCTTTCTAATAAAATTGAATCACGTTGAATATGTTAACATTCATCACGAGTGACAATCAGGTTGAGACTAATGCGATGTGAACTTTGTTATTTTTTAACAGTGGACAAAACAGTTGTGATTGTAGAACGAACAAATCATTTAGCTAATTAAACAATTAATAAATAGTGTTTGTTAGAATGATATTTAACAGACACATCACATCGATTCGAAGCAAATTCTTTTTCAAGTTCTTTGAATTATTGAATTTCTTCGCGAACTCGTTCTTCTTCTTCATTGAAACTTCTATCCATATTTGAATTACTCATTCAAGATGTTATCATCCTATAATCAAAAAAAAGTTTTGTTTTTTTCATACCTTTAGAACCTCATTATCTTTATAAATAGCTTTTTCTTAACGTTCTATTATGCTGGACACGTGTTCTTTGAGTTCATCCATATCATGGAAGATATGGATTTGGACATATTCTACGTTTAATTCTTTGATTCGTCATCCATCTATCTGAGTTATTCATTTCACGTTTGAATTTTTTATGCTGCAAGTTCATTAAACGTTTTGATACTCTTTTCTCTTAATCTCATCAGTATAGAAAGGCAAATTCTAATAAAAATCAATTGCAATGCCTTCAAGTTTTGTAGCATTTAATCTCACATGTCGATATTTAGCTAGCCAATAATATATTTACAGTAACAAAAGCCTTTCATTTCTAGTATAATCAACGACAATCGAGTAGGTAAGAATTTCACTAGCGAGTGTAACCTCCAATATCAAAGATAGAGACATTACCTAACTTGCTTTATGGTGAAGGTGATCCATTTTGAAACTAAAAGAACTCAAAGTCACATAAACTAGTTGAACTGTAGTGAAGATCGACTTGAGTGATGAATTTTGCATCTTGCATAAAAATGTTACTTTCTATGATCTTTGATAGAATGATTCGTTGAGGAGAAGAATGACATAAAGTATTTTCAATAATTTGATAATCGATCGAGATCACTTTAGAGTCGACTAATAATAGACTGAAGTTGATCAGGTGAAACAGTTTGGAAATCTCAACAGACTAGTGTACTGCGTGATTGATATTTTTGATCACGATCACGGTCCCAATCACGAGCAAAACAAGGTCGTGAATCACGATCACGAACTTTTATTTCAACTATAATCACGATCACGATCACGATCACGAATTTTCCCAGCTCAAATTCACGGTCACGATCACGATCACGAATTTTCTTAGATCAAACTCACGATCACGATCACGAATTTTCTTAGATCAAACTCACGATCACGATCACGAATTTTCTTAGATCAAACTCACGATCACGATCACGCATTTCCTCAAACAAAATTCACGATCACGATCACGGATTTTCTCAAACCAAATTCACGATCACGATCACGACTATTCGCAATGTTTTTTGGGCAAAAAAATTCTCATCATTTTAACATGGTGTCCAATCTCAGAGACTAATAGTTCCGACTCGTGAGCGTTCTCCACATGGTGCTGGTCCAACCATGCATTCATTTTTCGCTTTATTATTCTGTAAACAAAGATGAGAAAATTAGTGACGGAAAAGCTCATCGCCGCTATAACGAGTACAGCAGAATAAATGGGCGATTAGTATTTTATTGATATTTCAATAACTCCTAATTGTTCAGACCTTATTATTTTTTCAAAAGATTCGCCGTAGAATTCTGCACAATGTAATATAACCTAATTAACTAATAGATTTTTCTTTCTTTCTAGAGCACAACTGTTTTCAACAACAAGATTTGAACAATTTTCTAAATCTGATATTTTTCAGAGAAAATGTTTTCATTCTTCGATCTTTGCGGCTTGCTTTATGACATGTTTGATGATTATTAATGCAAGCAGTGTGTTACCAGTTATTACTTTCAATGGATTAACCACCAAAACGAGCTGTAAACATGCGAAAAAGTAATTTGCAATGATTAAAGAATGAAAAACTTTCCCTGAAAAATATCCAGATTTAGAAAATTGTTCAAGTCTTGTTGTTGAAAACAGTTGTGCTCTAGAAAGAAAGAAAGACAAATCTATTAGTTAATTAGGTTATACCACGTTGTGCAGAATTCTACGGTAAATTTTTTGGAAAAATAATAAGGTCTGAACAATTAGGAGTTATTGAAATATCAATAAAATACTAATCGCCCATTTATTCCGCCGCACCCTTTGCTATAGTCGTGAATCACGAGATGTTAGTCTCCATCACGATCACGATCACGAATTTTTTCCTCAATCACGGTCACGTCACGATCACGAAGAAAGCTTCTTTGCCACTCACGGTCACGATCACGATTTGGAAAAAAAAACTTAATCACGCACGATCACGATCACGATCTGAAAAAAAAAATGATAATCACGCACGATCACGCTCACGCGTGAGCGTGATTCGTGATCGTGACCGTGATTCGTGATTCACGCAGTACACTACAACAGACGCAACAATGAAACATACAAGATATTTTACCTGGCTAAGTTTGTAAGTTGTTTTGAGTCATTTTTCTGGGTGATAATCGACACTTATTTTCATATATTTGAAACTAAATATATCTATACTACGAAAATATTTGAGCTTAAACGAACGAGAAGCAACATGTCTCATTTTATATGCATTCCATGATGTGAAATAGTGACCAGCTGACGGTGAATGTTGCATCTATTTTCTGTTTTTTCTTCCCTTCCATATTGAATAATGAACTTACTTATTAGCTGACAACAATAGCAGAATCAAAGTCAGGAGAGTGAGAATATAAGGTCATAACTGCATGTCCGATAACCATAATTTGAAGAATATGAAAAAGAAAATAGAGTGTGTAGATAAGCGTCCGAAAAAAAGAGAACGAAAAAATGGTTGTTTGGACATTTTCAAGCCATCGTTGTGAGAGAATGTTCGAACAATAACCAAATATGAATATCAAAAATTACGAAGACGATATTTTTTATTTGTTTACTTTATTCTATCTCATAAATCTACATATTTGCTTTTTTACCATCCAATGATACATAAAACTTTACCAAAGTGAATCTTAGCAGTTCTACAAGAAAACTCTGGCGCATTTTTCTATATGAAAAATGTAGTTGTAAATGTAATTCCAATGAACATTTCGATTACTTGAAAAAACCACGGTAGCAATCTTTTCGAAATCAAAATAAATGGCTAAATGATGCGAGCTATTACAAAGTTATTAATGGAAGTACAACGTTCGAAAAACTGTTCTTTAACGAGTTCAAACACCAACGACAAATATTTGTAACACCAAACAGATCAAAGTGCCGTTATCAACATTTGTCGATTCAAAATCACTCCAGTGAACTATCCATCTTGTGCTTTTTTTGAAAACTTTTTTGAAAATAAATCTGCAAAGTGGTGACTCATGGTTTTTTTTGCTATCTTATCGGATGATGTTTATTTTATACGGTTAATAAGTAAAAAAAAACAAAAGATTTTCGATATGTTATAGAACGATGCTTTAGACATCTTATTCTCCATTACCATCATCATCATCATCTTCATCATCATTCTCCATTTCTGGTGGTACATATGTCTTAGCATCTACTTTTAATCCACGAAAATTCCATTCTAGCAAATTTTTCAACCGAGCTAATTCATCGTTATCATTTTTTGGTGCATACGTTCCCGAATCGTTATCGATCACAAATATAATGTCTTGTTCGTCGTCTCTCTTCTCGAATCGACATGTTCCTGCGTAGATCACTTCAGGTTCACATGACGCTTGTAAAGCATGTTTGGATGCCATATTACGTATTAAAGTATCTGCTCGTGAAATATGAAGTATTCCATCGGGCAATAGAGTATAGGTAAACTCGGGACTGGAATGAAATGCCATTTCTTTTCGTCGTCGTATCTCTTCATCTTGTAATTCTTGATTTTTAAGACATTCTTCTTCGTCTGGTATCATTCCTCCATCTTTCTCCATGATACGAATAAATTCTTTGCCCGTGGTTATATAACATGTACGACGCTTTCGTCCACATAATCCCGAACTATACAATTTTCGATGCATTGTACGGATTGCTGTTCGTAGTGCTTCACCTCCGGAAGTGTGGGAAAACAATGTCCGTATAAATGGTGGCTTTTTATTATACTTTTGGATGATTAAATTTTGTGCAAGTTGATGACGTTTTTTGATTGCTGCTCGGTGTTTATAGTAATGTAAACATAAGAACATGCAAATATGACGAAATATACCACTTTTGTCAAGTGATGAAATCACAGATTCATCAAGTTCGCTTGTTTTGGAGAAAAAATAGTCCACACCATCTAGATAGAACGTGTAGACTCGGTAGGTTTGAAGATTATTGGCCATATTGAAAGCATGATTTGAGTAGATTTTACAGTGAATACGAGATGCTTCTATGTTCGGTTTAGGTGGACATTTGTAGTTAGTCTTCCAACTGCTTTCTTTAGATAAATCTTTTGTTCTACTATCAGATATCAAATTCTCCATATAAATCTAAAATTGAGATCGTTATGAAAGAGTATCAGACACAATTCTTCTTTACTCTAAATCTGACACACCCTTAATACATATTCGAGATATTTTTCTCATTGATTATAAACGTATTCGCTAAACGAAACCAAACTGTTGCTGCAACTCTAGTTAATTGACAATAATTGGAGCTAAACTAGAAATGAAGATCTCATTTTTCTTTTTCGTAAACATCTGACTAACTTTAGGAAAAATTAATGCTTGGACAAATAGAAAATTTTTCTCTTGGTCTTTCAAGAGTTGAAAAGTTTCTATTTGAGTTTATCAACAAGTTCCGAAAGAAGTGCATGTTCTATTAACTCAAAACAGCTCAAACATTGACTGATTTTAATTTATCTCAATACAAAAGTTTTGAGAAACTAAAGAGTCAATTGAAAGTTTACTGATAAATCAGAAAAAAAACGATGAGATGCTCACGTATGAGTCTATCTTTTCTTTAGTCGGACCACTTTGTGGAATCGCCATTCATATTAATCTCATTGTCATATAGATACTCAACGGAACCACTACGGTTAGAGACGTCGATTATGGATATCGTAGAATCAATTGTATCAGTCAGAGAGTTTTGATGGGAATAATAATCTAACTGTCTATACTTCTGACCAAGTCAACTTTATAAAGCAATGTGAGGTATAACGCTTCCTATGCTGTTAAACTGATGAGCAAAAAAATCATATTTAGCGTATTTTTAGTAATCATTTTCTAATCTAGCAAATAAGTGAAGAGAGATCAATCAATTAGAGAATATTACTAATATTCAGCTGATTTGACATATTAAAATATTTGATCATAGTTAATTGTTCGTTTCAATATCTAATGATTACCATCACTCAGGCACGCTCGTGATCAAAAACTAGATGTTTATCTCGACAGAATTTTCGTCTCGTCATTATTTTGCTATGTTTCTTTATACGAATAAAACAACGTGTATCTTACTTTATTTAAAAGTGATTGAGAACGATTTGTTTGACACCATTCGTTGTGTCTGAATTAAATGCTCGTAGGTACACGTGCAGTTTAAGCACACTACTCTTATTCATATGTATAAAGACAACAGAGAAAAAAATTTATTGGCAAATAAACACACCACTATTGAACGAATATATTCATTCAATAGTGGTGTGTTTATTTGCTAATAGATTTTTTTTTCTGTTCTGCCTTTATATATAAGAACAGTAGTGGTGTGTTCACACTACACATGTACCGAAATTCATCATACTGTATTCGGATGTAATAAAACACTAGACGATGTTTAGTATTAAGTACGCAGAGAATAGAAAAAAAGAATTCATAATTTCTAAAGACTGATACATGAATATGTTAGATAAATAACACGTGCTTTAATAATATAAACTATGATAAAAAATATTGAAATAAGCTACCTACACCTTTATGTACATAACCTTTGTTGCCATTGTATTTAAAACATATGTAGAGACTCTTTGATAGAAAAGAGGGCGTTGTCTATCAAGGTGTAAAGAAACTTTATTATTTATTTTTACGCTTAGAAATAATTGTGATAACAAAAATGTGTTTCGATCATTGAAAGATGGTATACATCCAGAACATGGATTACGGTCATTGCGGGTGTGGGTGTGGGTGTATAGGGTATGTGTGGGTTTAGCGAAGACATATACCCACACCCCACAGGTACACCCATAAACCCACATCTACACCCTCAAGATGGTGTCTACAGAAATATTTCATATATTTAGTGTATCAGAACAATTCTACAAACTTAAGTCTGTCTCCGGTTAGATGCGTGTTGATTCGAGCAGGCATATTTATATGAGTCTTTATATTATTTTTTTTACAGTAAAAACCAAGCTTCACTTATTAAACAAATGCGTTTTATTCAATTGATACAACTGTTCCTCATAGTGGATAATAAAGAAAGAAAAAAACTGATGCTGTACTTCTTCCTATGCGTACTTATAATTTCAAAAGATAATGATTCTAGAATGATTTGCATTTCTCTTTGGTATTTTTTTAACATTTTATAATCATTTATGGATGCGCATGAGTCTACACAGTAAATTCAAAGGAGG